>CM060973.1:86926156-87003656 GCA_030765045.1 Tenodera sinensis | reverse complement strand
CAGTTTGGCTTTAGAAAAGGACATTCCACTGAACTACAGCTCCTCAGACTAACTGATGATGTAACAGAGCAATTTAACAATGGGGCTTCAACGTTGGCGCTATTTCTGGACGTAGAAGCCGCATTTGACCGGAGCTGGCACAATGGCCTCATTTACAAACTGCACCACAATTTCCCGGCTCTTCAAAATTATCAATACTTGCTGCACAATTTTCTAGAAAATCGGCAGTTTTACGTCCAAGTGGGCCGCTCCTCCGCACGGGAGCGAGTGATGCGGGCTGGCGTCCCACAAGGGGCAATCATGTCCCCTTTTCTGTACATATTATTCACTAATGACTTCCCAGTGGACGCCAGATGCAAGGTCGCCATGTATGCTGACGACACTGCAATATACAACCAGCATAGAAATCCACGTTTCGGCCTTGCAGAAATGCAACGTTATGTTAACAACTTCCTCTCATGGCAACATGACTGGAAAATCAAAATTAACCCCGACAAATGTCAGCTAATTCATTTCTCTAAGCGGCATCACACTTTGGCAAAGGACCTAACGGTCGGTGGTCAAGTATTGCACTGCCGTCAGCAAGTTAAATACTTAGGTGTCACCTTGGACCGCACAATGTGTTGGTCCACCCACATAAAAAATAGCGCCAATAAAGGCAGACAGCGGCTAAAGTTGTGCGCCCCCATCTTCCGCAGTAAACAGTTGCGACTGAAGTCAAAACTGATATTATATAAGTCATTTATTCTCTCGGTGGTCCTGTATGCATGTGTGGCCTGGGCTAATGCCTCCAAAACTGCCCTCAAACAACTCCAAACCCTCCAAAACCTCTCCCTCAGAAAAATCCTCTCTGCTCCACTCCTCACCACCACCCAAACACTACACCTTGAAACCAGGATCCCGTTCATCCCGGAGGCAATTGAAAAACGAGCAACGGCTGCATGGACGCGCATTAGAAACCACGAAAACGACGTCATCGCCAACATTGGCAAAGGCGAGCCGAAGCACCGCAAGCATACTAGGATCAAAATGTTCTAGAAGCGGCTCGGCTCGCCGGCTAATGCGCGTGCACGCAACCTCGTCCCTAAGCCACATACATGTTCCGGCAGAGGCCCTCGCCTCGGAAAATATTCAGGAGCTGCCACCGCGGGACAGTGCAGTGCGCTGGGACGCATATCTCTGGTGTGCCCAGTGAAGATGTGTGTATGTGTGTGAGAGTGTGCGTGGGTGAATGCGTGCGTGTATGTGTCTGTAAATAATTTGTATAGCGTGTGTAAATAGTGTTTTTAATGTGCGTGTGTGTGTGTATGCGTGTGTGTGTGTGAGGGAATATCTCACGATATGCCAGAGTGAAAGCGGGAGTGAATGCGTGTAAATAAAGAAACAAAGTGTAAATATGTATATAAACAAAAAACAATATCAAAAACACTATAAACTAAAAACCCAAGACATTACAAGAGGGAACTGTTCTCGGTGGCCCAAAGACGGCCACTGTATGGGTTTCCTAGAAAAACCACTGTATATAGCATGCAAACCAAACAATTGTATATAAAAATGATAATGTTAGTCTGTAAGCTGGGCCCGTTGTACCAGCACCAGACACAATTGGTTAATAATAAACAAACTTTGAATCCAAGCAATACCTTAGTCAAAATGGTTCGCCTCTCCCTGTTGAATTCAATTCAGAAATGACACTGATTTGGATACGCAAGATTCACACAAAATAATTCAAGCTTTTATGATGGTCACGTTGGAGAACCTGTAAATATGTTTTCTGCGTATTTTAAGTAGGTTTTGTGGTTAGTCAATGTTTTTGAGAACACATCGTACGATTATACAAACCATAAAAGTGGTTTTGTTACGTTTTATTGCGCCATTTTCGCTAAAAAAATGGGGAGCGTGCAGCGTGTCACTAGTACAGTAGATTGGAATCCAAGGATTCAGTTCGATCAGAATGGGCGTTTCCATGCAGTATTCTATCCGGAATCAAACCTCAAAACGATTTCAATTCACTAAGTATAAATGTTTAACCTAGAAAACAAATAAAGTGTAAATGTGGGTGAGAAGTAGAAAGGGGTGAGGGAGAGGGGAATGAGAGAGGTAGGTAGGGGAGAGAGGGAGGGATAAAGAGAAGTAGGGAGAAAGGGACAGAGGGGGAATGAGAGTGGAAGGTAGAGAAGCAGCGAGAGGTAGGGAGAGAGGGGGAGAGATTGAGAGATAGGGAAGGTATGAGAGAGGCAAGAAGAGAGAGGGGATTGAGAGAGTCAGTGATTAGGGTTTAAGGGCCCGTTGACAGCTAGGTCATTAGAGCCCCCGGGATGGAGAGAGGGGGAAAGAGAGAAAAGGGATGGTGAGAGGAGGGGAGGAGAGAGAGGGGGCAAGGAGTGAGAGAGGAAAAGGAGTGAGAGAGGAAAAGGAGTGAGAGTGGAAAAGGAGTGAGAGAGGAAAAGGAGTGAGAGAGGAAAAGGAGTGAGAGAGGAAAAGGAGTGGTAGAGGGAAGGAGTGGTAGAGGGAAGGAGTGGTAGAGGGAAGGAGTGGGAGAGGGAAGGAGTGAGAGAGGGAAGGAGTGGTAGAGGGAGGGAGTGGGAGAGGGAAGGAGTGGGAGAGGGAAGGAGTGGGAGAGGGAGGGAGTGGGAGAGGGAGGGAGTGGGAGAGGGAAGGAGTGGGAGAGGGAGTGAGTGGGAGAGGGAGGGAGTGGGAGAGGGAAGGAGTGGGAGAGGGAATGAGTGGGAGAGGGAGGGAGTGGGAGAGGGAGGGAGTGGGAGAGGGAAGGAGTGGGAGAGGGAGGGAGTGGGAGAGGGAGGGAGTGGGAGAGGGAGGGAGTGGGAGAGGGAAGGAGTGGGAGAGGAAGGAGTGGGAGAGGGAGGGAGTGGGAGAGGGAGGGAGTGGGAGAGGGAGGGAGTGGGAGAGGGAGGGAGAGGGAGAGGGAGGGAGTGGGAGAGGGAGGGAGTGGGAGAGGGAAGGAGTGGGAGAGGGAGGGAGTGGGAGAGGGAGGGAGTGGGAGAGGGAGGGAGTGGGAGAGGGAAGGAGTGGGAGAGGGAAGGAGTGGGAGAGGGAAGGAGTGGGAGAGGGAAGGAGTGGGAGAGGGAAGGAGTGGGAGAGGGAAGGAGTGGGAGAGGGAAGGAGTGGGAGAGGGAAGGAGTGGGAGAGGGAAGGAGTGGGAGAGGGAAGGAGTGGGAGAGGGAGGGAGTGGGAGAGGGAAGGAGTGGGAGAGGGAGGGAGTGGGAGAGGGAAGGAGTGGGAGAGGGAGGGAGTGGGAGAGGGAAGGAGTGGGAGAGGGAAGGAGTGGGAGAGGGAAGGAGTGGGAGAGGGAGGGAGTGGAAGAGAGATCACTATTTCTCGTTGTCCAAAGCCATGACCATTACATTGGTTGCTTTAGTAGACGGTAAAGAGATACTCCAATAGCTACAAAATAGTTTAGATAATAGCATAGAAACGAAATAAATGTTTACGCTCTCGATCGCACTGGCTAAAAGAGAGGTAGTGAGTGCATTCAGTTTGTCACAAGCGCCGAGGATAGTGGTGAAGCTCACGCCCCTAAAGACCTCGGAAAAGGTTACCAAATCCGTCAAACATGTCTTTTGTTACTCTTTATACATTAGTCAATTATCGGAAAGGGGTAGCAGTCCCCACGTGATAGAATACACGTTAGTGGTGCAAGGATATAACAGAGTTTAACTAAGGTGAACTGTTGGTCACGTGTTTGCGTGACGTGGTAATAATCAACAGCGTTGTGCGCAAGCGCACATTAATGAACCGGTTGTTGGGATAGCCTCATAACAGACCATTATGCATTTAGTTTTCCAAATGAAGAGGGTTTGTCTCGTTTTTGATGTGCGCCAGCCAGCGCAGGAATTCATTCAGTTCATTTGAAACGTCATTACTGGTATTCGCAACGGTTGCTCCGTTCAGCCGAAATGATGATAATGGATGTCACTTTGTTCCATTGTGACGTGCACGACCTCTGCTTTTGTTTCCCGGCGCCGTTGTATACCGTCTCTGTCCGACGCCCCCCCTTCCCCCCCGCACCCCCTTACAAGTGTCTATTAGGCCTCTGACTCTCATCAAAATGATTCAAGCGTCACACTTCACATTCTATATCTGCGCAAGCCAAGTATTATAGTTTCATTGCAGTTTGCACTCACATGACTTCCTCTACTCTTGTACTAACCATTCTTACAAACTCTTCTTCGTGTTAGTTGAGATAAACATTTGTATAACTTATCTTATTGCTTATTTCCTTGTAGATGCAAGGGGAATATTAGAATACAGTAGACTTTGAACTATAGTCAAACGTTTTAAAGCATTGAGATTCCGTTCTCTTTGCACGCTTAACATATAAAAAAGTGAACAACGATGTTTCATTTCACGAAAGTTGTTTTCCGAAACTCACACACACAACAAAGAATATCTCCGAAATGGTTCACCCTACAAGAAAATTTATTCAGACATAAATTGTGTATTTTAGCAAGATCTACATTTTTTGTATCGTATGATTTGGTCTATCTCTAATGGTTTACCAGTTATGCAAAAGTCATCCAGTGTAAATACGACTACAGGGGCTGTAGCCAGAAAATTCAAGATATACATTTCATTTGTCATAAAATGTCTCAATGATATGACATTTTAGTCAAAATCGTTAGAGCCATTTTCAAGAAAATAAAAATTTTCCATACAAAGGGTAGTTTAGAATGGTGCTATTTTCTTCAAAACCTTTGTGTCGCATCCTTAAAGGACATTAAACGTAAATACCAACTTTGGTTTTCAACCTACTTTTCGCTTTTGAGTTATGCTGTCCACAGACTGACAGACACACACACGGACCTTTTTTTAATTTTTTTTTATTCAGGGGTCTCAAAACATATATTTCCAGTGAAATCTCGACATTAAATTGTTGGGTAGAATACAATACTTCCTGTACTTTACTATACGTAGCAGAGAAAGTAAAAACGGAAAATCGTTTAAATATCAAACTTGCTATTTAAGTTTTCCATGTTTCAAGGATACAATACGATGATTTTCAGTAAAATTCACTACTTCAAACTACCCTTTGTATGGGCCCGTTTTGATATTCTCCAAAACAGATGCTAAGGATTTTAATTCAAATACTGTGTTTAACACATTTGTATGATAATATTTAACTTGAACTTCCTCCGAATAGTCCTCTTAATTTTGAAAGACTTCTTAATGCTAAACCGCAAGGGCTATACAAAATATAGATGTCGTTACAGCACAATTTATGTCAAATACATTTTTTGTGGACTTAACCATTTCCTAGATATACCCTGTTATTTGTTTCAATTTTGCAATACTCAATCTTTTCTCCAATGGAAAGGCGTTATTCGATTTTTCTCCCCTCTTGACCATGGCAAGAGAACGGAATTTCAAAGTCATCACATAGCGATCGCCTCTTAAAATGTTTGACTATTGATTATGCCTACTGTGTTCCTTGGTTTGATATGCTCCCCTAGCGCAATAGGCTAACCGTCCGGCCGCTCCCTCCTCTGCCCACTACAGGTGTCATGAGTGGGGTACAGTGCTGGAGGGTGGGACGTGGTCAGCGCCTCGCGCCTTCCTGACCGGTAATGCGGTTTTCGCAACCTGGGGTCGCTACTTCTTTAGCATGTAGCTCCTCGATTGGTCCATCAGGGAACTAACGAGGCTGAGTGCACCCCATATCATCCCTCCCAGCAGGGGAAAAATTCCCACGTCGGTACCAGGGATCGAACCTAACTTCTCCGCGCCAGAGGCAGGCGCCCTACCACTTAAAGTAATAATACCATTGCTGAAAATATTTATTTCAATGAGCACGAAGTAGGTACAAGGGTAAGGAATGTAGTTGAACGAGTACAGAAAGCCATGTGAATATTTTTTCTTATTTACCTTTTACCCTCCCCTTGTCTTACAAGCCAGTACCTAGGATAAAACGCTTGTCGGGGAGCCTATGACGCGGGCGGAGAGTTGAATGGTAGAGCTCGGCGGGTGAGGAAGTGCTTTGTTAGTGCGCACGAGAAACAGGCACGTGTAACGGTTTGGCGGGATCATTGTCGAGGATACAACTGCCATAATTTTGGCGGGAAAAGCGTATTCAAATAAGCGACTGTGAGTAGAGTGCTTCAGAGGACAAATAAGAAGTAACTGTGAGTAAAGTGCTCCAGATACCCTTTTTAGGGGTGTTGTGACCGTTGTGAGAAGAGGAGTTTGTTGGTGCGCGCGAGAAACGGTCACGTGAAACGGTTTGGCGGGATCATTGTCAACTGCCATAATTTTGGCGGGAAAGACGTATAAATATCAAGTGGCTGTGGCGCTCTCCACACACATTTGATTAGGGATATTGAGTACAGAGTGTAGTTATATAAGCGTTGCTATATAGTGTTTTGTTTAGTGTGTCCGTGTACACCTGGACGTATATTTTGAGTGAAGTGCAATAACTAATATGTGAATGAGTATCAATAGTACTCCGTCCCCTGTGTAAATAATTCTACGTATAATTATAGTGTAAATATAGTGTGTAAGTGACAGTGTAAAAAGCGCGCGAAATATAGTGTGCCCACGCTAAGTGGAGGCTCCCAGAAGCACTTGCGACTGGGAGCGGGAACAAGAAGGGAATGGAGAATGCCCCTGATCCGCCGGCCGCCGAGAGCGGAGTCAGGGAAGTGATGGCATCCAGCGCAGCAGCCGTGACCGCCACTGCACTCGCCCCGCCCACTACAGCCCCACTGACTACAGCTCCCAACGGCCAACGAACCACGGACCAACCAACCAAGAAGACGCAGATGACAGAGGAAGAGCGTAAGGCAATGGAAATAGAGAAACTTCAGAAAGAAGTAGATGAACTAAAGGGAGAGATCATCTACTACCAGAATGTGCTGGCAAATATGGATGGGGAATCCCAACAATTTGCAAAATTCGCACAGGACCTCGGGTTCTGCTACAAAGAGCATGCCCTCAAGAAGCGGCGATTAGTCATCCTCAGCGAGGGGTGGCAACAAGTGCCTGCAAGAAATAAGAGGAATAGAAGAAGCGGCCGGGAAAGCGATTCAGACAGTGAACGTCCCGACCAGCAGCGCCCCAAGCGCGTCTCAAAACAAAAAACGCCGCCATATCCCCTCACCACGAGAAACACCTACGCGCCGCTGAGGGTACAATTTGATGCAGAATCCGACGACGAGACGTCAGAGGATCCACCACCACAACCCGCAATAGCCTCCACCTCTAGAGACCCCTTCCCCAAGCTACCCCCTATCAAAGCCCCCATTCAAACACAGACACAGACACAGAAGAAATACACCACCCAGCCCACCATTCCCACCCCCACTCCCGCCCCAAGCACATCCAACAACGCAGCAAAAGCATCAGACAACCAGAAACCACCAAGAATAATAATCCCTGACGTCCAACACACGGTAAAGGTCCTCCGCATCCTGCGTGGCTCGCTTCCTGCCGGCACATATAAATTGCAGACGACGAGGGACTGCCTTAAGCTCTTCCTTCAACGGAAGCAGGACGCGAACCCGACAATGCAGCTCCTGAAGGACGCCGGAGTAGAAAACTACAGTTTTACTCCACGTGGGGACCAACCTCTTCGCTACGTAATCAAACGTCTTCCAGCTGACTTAGAGGAAGATTACGTGAAAGAGGACCTGGTCCTAAAAGGTTACACCGGCGTCCAGGTACGACAGATGATTTCACGTGGCAGGCCTCTGCCAAATTTTCAGGTAAGTCTTGACAGGACCACCGAAAACCAAAAACTTCTACAGGAACGAGAGGTGTGCCATATGATGGTCACCGTGGAGGTCCTAAAAACAAACCAAAACATAACGCAATGTTACAACTGCCAGCAGTTGGGGCACACTTTTAGGAACTGCAATATGACCCCCCGGTGTGTCCTTTGCGGTGACCTCCACCGCCTGGCTGATTGCCCGAAAAAGGCCAAGCAGGGCGTTGTACCCCACTGTGCTAATTGTGGGGAAACGCATCCTGCCAGCTACAGGGGGTGCGAGACGTTTCGCAACGAACGTCACCGCCGTCAAATGGCATCCATAGCCAGGAGCTCTCCCAGTGCTCAGCCAGGGCCAAAACCCATCATACACCCGGCCCTGGTTCAAACAGGTATCTCCTATGCGGGAACTACCGGAGGGCAAAACGCACCAGTGCCACCACAGAATGGTCCCCCTCCACTACCCCAACAGGCGCCCACGGGTGACCTGAGTGGGATAAAAGATATATTAAACATGTTCAGAGACCTAAATTTACCATCATTATTGATGAAGGCGCAGCCATTCCTGGCCAAATTCAAAAGCTGCAGCAGCACTTGGGAGAAAATAGAGACCATCATATGTCTCACAACTTTAACTCGCGCACTACTGTGGAATGCAGATGGCATCCACAGGAAGCAACACGAACTTGAAAACTACCTACGGCGTAACAAAATTGACGTCGCATTCATCTGCGAAACAAAATTAAAGCACGAGCACACTTTTAAGCTCCAGGGGTATCAAATCTTTCGGAACGACAGAATTGGCAGACAAGGGGGAGGGACTGCTATTTTGCTTAGAAATACTACTGCTCATGCTTCTGTTACGCTGCCTGTAATGGCAGCGTTAGAGTGCACAGCACTTAAAACACGTGTAAATAGTAAAACGGTTATGCTGGTAGTACTTTATCGGCCCCCTAACTCCCCAGACTTTACACAAGACCTCGAGCAGATCCTCGCTTTAGAGGAGCACGTTATAATTGCAGGAGATTTCAATGCCCGGGACCCCTGGTGGTTTTCACGCCGGGCAAACGCGGCGGGAAATCTCCTGGTTGAATTTATAACTGATAATGATGACATTGAGGTACATCTTCCCCCAGAACCCACCTTTTGGCATCGATCAGGGCACTTTGACGCTGAGATTTTGGACATCGTACTAACAAAAAATGCGACACTGTTAAATAACTTTACTGTTTATCACAGCCTGGACTCCGACCATCTTCCTGTGCATTTCGACATACAGGGTGGCATTTCAGCCAGTGCCTCTGGCCCTCAAAGTAGAGCTGAGACCGACTGGAATAAGTTCACCATTGAAATGCACGGGATGGCGCAACCCAGACTGTCATACTATAGCGAGGCAGACATAGATGTCGCCATTGAAAACTTTACTGCCTCGCTACACACAGCCAAGAGAAATGCTACCACATACACCACAAGACCACCCGGTTTTTGCACGTACCCCGAGGTAGAGCAACTCATTGCGCGGAGACGACGCTTGACAAAACTGTGGCGATACACCCGTCAGCCTGAATATAAAATTCTAGCAAAATGGCTACGCAACATCATTCGGCAACAAATTAAAATCAATAAAACTGAACAATGGGAAAACAAAATGCTGAGTACCACCCATTCGGACTCCTCTTTGTGGAAATTACTCAAGGCTTTCAAAGTTTCCACGAGCGTCAACTCCGCAACTGAGGCGCTGCACACTCAAAGCGGCTTGCACTTCTCCGCAGAGGAGAAAGCCGAGGTCTTCGCTGACTGTCTTGAAGATAGATTCACCGAAAACCCAGTGACCAACTGTGAAATAGAACGGGAGGTCCAGACATGGGTACAAACCTGGGTGGCGCAGAAGCAAGAGCAACAACTACCCACCATAACACCGCAGGAAATTTACAAGCTCATTAGGAAATTGCCTAATGGGAAAGCTGCCGGTCCAGACAAAGTGACTAATGAGGAACTTAAGCATCTCCCGAGAAAAGCTCTGGTGCAACTAACAAAAATATTTAACGCCTGTTTGCAGCAAGGCTATTTCCCCTCTACTTGGAAACGAGCTAAGGTTATCATGCTCCCAAAGCAAGGGAAAAGCACCAGACAACCGCAAAACTACCGTCCCATTAGTCTTTTGTCTACTATTGGTAAACTGCTCGAAAAATGTATCCTTTCTCGACTTCAAAAACAAGTCTCGGCAACACATGAACTCTCAAATTCACAGTTTGGCTTTAGAAAAGGACATTCCACTGAACTACAGCTCCTGAGACTAACTGATGATGTAACAGAGCAATTTAACAATGGGGCTTCAACGTTGGCGCTATTTCTGGACGTAGAAGCTGCATTTGACCGGTGCTGGCACAATGGCCTTATTTATAAACTGCACCACAATTTCCCGGCTCTTCAAAATTATCTATACTTGCTGCACAATTTTCTAGAAAATCGGCAGTTTTACGTCCAAGTGGGCCGCTCCTCCTCACGGGAGCGAGTGATGCGGGCTGGCGTCCCATAAGGGGCAATAATGTCCCCTTTTCTGTATATATTGTTCACCAATGATTTCCCAGTGGGCGCCAGATGCAAGGTCACCATGTATGCTGACGACACTGCAATATACAACCACCATAGAAATCCACGTTTCGGCCTTGCAGAAATGCAACGTTATGTGAACAACTTCCTCTCATGGCAACATGACTGGAAAATCAAAATTAATCCCGACAAATGCCAGCTGATTCATTTCTCTAAGCGGCGTCACACTTTGGCAACGGACCTAACGGTCGGTGGTCAAATATTGCACTGCCGTCAGCAAGTTAAATACTTAGGTGTCACCTTGGACCGCACAATGTGTTGGTCCACCCACATAAAAAATAGCGCCAATAAAGGCAGACAGCGGCTAAAGTTGTGCGCCCCCATCTTCCGTAGTAAACAGTTGCGACTAAAGTCAAAACTTATACTATATAGGTCATTTATTCTCTCGGTGGTCCTGTACACGTGTGCGGCCTGGGCTAATGCCTCCAAAACTGCCCTCAAACAACTCCAAACCCTCCAAAACCTCTCCCTCCGGAAAATCCTCTCTGCTCCCATCCTGACCACTAACCGAACCCTTCACCAGGAAACCCAGATCCTAACCATTCCCGAGGCAATAGCGAAAAGAGCCACTGTCGCGTGGGCGCGCATCAGAAACCATGACAATTACGTGATTGCCAATATTGGCAAAGGTGAGCCGAAGCATCGGAAACACACTAGAATTAAGATGTTTTAGACGTCGTTCGGCTCACCGACTGGTGTGCGTCCGCGCAAAGAAGGGCCCTAGGCCGCACACACGTTACCTCAGAGGCCTGCATCCCAGGGAACCAGTCAGGAGCTGCAACCTGGTCCGCCCAGGAAAACTGCGGAAAAAACTGTACATAGTAAAGTGTATATAGTGCAGTGTGTGTAAATATGTATATACGTGTGTGTGTGTGTGTGTGTGTGTGTGTGTGTGTGTGTGTGTGTGCGTGTGATGGGACCTATGTGTGGTATGCCCAGGAGTGAGTGTGTGTATATATCCGTGTATATAAATTAAAAAAAAATTCAAAAACTGACAAAAAAAACTGAGAATACGCCCAAAAACTGTTCTCGGTGAGCTAAGGCTGTCCACTGTATGGGTTTTTTAAAAGATAAAGCAAACCCGAATTCACAATTATTGTAAAATTATAATTAATGTTAATTTTGGCCTGTAAGCCGGGCCCCTCTGTACCGGCACCAGGCAAATGCTTTCTTTAATAAAATAAGTTGAAGTTGAAATAATTGAAGCGGGCAGAGTGAAGCGGGTGTTTCGCCAAAGAGTTAACAATTTCAATTAAGATACCATACCGAGATGGTATGCCCGCATTCGGCAGGTCCCGAGTTCAAATCCTGTAGGCTGACCAACCTGAGAGGTTTTTTTCTTAGTTTCCCTCAGTGGCCAAGGTAATTCCGCGATTGGATACTTAACATTACGGCGCAAAGTTTCACCCTAAATTTAAAACAGTAGCAAAAATGAAAATAAGTAGTAATAGCGAATGGTGAGCCATCTATCCACTGTAACTAGATAGACTGGATTGCACCCTAGTGACATCTGCCCGTCATGGGCAAAACTACGGTTGTTCTACATTGATTCCTTCGTGTACACGTGATGAAGCAAGATTTCAAGTTTTCGATAACTATACTTTTCACAAATGGAAAATCTATTTGATTTATCATGGAGCAGATTGAAGTATAAGTTTTTGCACGTATAGGCTGTTAAAGAATGGGTAGAAAATGTGATGTGAATAGTACACAGGCTTTTATCTGGCGCGAAGGTTGGTCAGCTCTCCGCAGTGAAAGAAATTCCTCTTGTGAGTCGCATGGCGAGATAGTTTGTCCACTGTGTGACAAAGGTTTGTTTTGTGTGTCCGTCACTCGCTGCTAGAGTGTCTCTGGCGCACCTTCGAGACTCTGCAACTGCCTGTCAGTCTTGCAGAGGTCCTAGCAGACGATAAACAAGTGGTCGAACTAGCTATGAAGTTTTTAGCAATGTTAAATACGAAACTAAGGGTTTCATATGAGATTTCATACCTTTAGGACCTTTTTAGAACTTAGTTCTAATTGTTTTTCCTCATCCAGGGAGAGTCTTTGTCACCCTAGGAGACCCTTGCCCTAAAGGGATTTAATGTGTTTATTTATTTATTTACTGCCAAAATCGCTGTGTTTACGTCACTGTCTCCTTGCTGATTCATTTGCAGTGAACCTCTTGGAATGCGCAGTGTCTCTTCCGACAGGGTTGTGTTCAGCTGAAGGACTGGCAGACAGAAGAATGGGAGAAGACATAAAAGTGAAAGGCGTGTCTGGAACAGCTGTTTAGCAGAAGAAACAGTCAAACACCAGACGTAAAGTGGCCAGGTGGTTGAACAGAGGTCGTTACTGCTGCGATTTCTTGACAATTTTATTTGTAGCGGCGAGGTCGTGCGAAACGGAACACTAAATCTTTATCGGTCACCTTCACATCCATCTTGTCACCGGAGAAACGAGTTTTTAGACCTAACATTCCTCCGGCACAAAAACCCTTTCCTTTAAAGTCAGCAAACCGTTCTAAAGTTGGCTCTTTGCTTTGGCCCTGCGCATTCGGAGGAATCATTTTCTTCCGACGGACAGTAATAAACAACTGACATCTTTCACGGTGATGGGTCTGTAAATAAAACAGTTACCCACACCTCCCTTACTCTTTCCTGCCTCTTCTCATACGCTATCCTATTACTTTCTCTATACGTATGGTAAGCAGAGGAAATATTGTATTTCACCCAAAAATTCGATGTCGAGATTTCACCGGAGGTATATGTTTTGAGACCCCCTGAATTCAAAAATTCATTCTTAGAAAAAGTGTGTGTGTGCGTGTCAGTCTGGACAGCATAACCTAAAAACGAAAAAACAATGAAAAACTAAATTTTGTTTAAGAGGTTCAATCAGGACTGAAAAATACCATAGCCTGGGATTTGAATCACGGATCCTCCGCTTATCGAGCGGCTGCTTTAACCACTAAGCTACCATGGCCAACTTGCCAGTGCAACATTAACAAAATTGCTCCTCCCTAAGCTACCCTTAGCATGAAAAATTCGACATATTGAATTAATTTCAGCACACCCAACTCAAAACCTTTCTGAAGCAAGTTCCCTCTAAGAGGCTAAAATCTAAGCCAGTGAAAACGAAAAATTTCATTTCAAATGTCCTCCTGAGCTTTAAAAATGGCTGATATTGAATAAACTAAAGTGTGCGTTAAAGATCAAAGTATAAGCATAATTAAAAATGCAAAAAGTAAAAATCAAAATTTTCTCCAAATTTCGTAGGTGCATTGTCTTAAGTAAATGGGAAGACAAACATACACTGAACTTCCACGAGAACTAAATTACGACAACGGTTACTGCAAGTCAAGTAAAATACAACATATTTTAATTTCTCAGTGAAGTTTCATGGACCACTAGGGGTCCGTGGACCACCTTTTGCGAACCATAGCAATAGACAAAAGAAAACCTGGTTTGAAAACCACGAGTTAAATAAAGACTGGCCTATTTAGACTTTATCTTCACTCCGAGTGTGCTGCCCAGGATGACGCAGATCGAAAACAGTATACTGTTGAATTTTTTAACGCCTTCAAGCATTGTTTCTTTACTTCAGCATCTCTGACGGGAAAAATGGCGAATAAAAAATAGATACCTGGCAGAGAACATGGAAATTCGTTCAACACGTCCTTTATACCAAAAAAGCAACTAACCCAATATTTTACTGCGACGTCAAGAACAGAAGCTACTTCTGTGAAACAAAACAATAGCATTAGTAGATCTTATTGTTAGTTAGGTCATATGTCAAGTGAGCATCTAAGGTCAACAAAGATATGTTTATGTCAGTGTGGGTTGGAATTCTTAATGATTATAAGTAGATAGGTTAGGACAGAGCTGGCGCACTTTTTTATGGGCAAGATGGCCGCCATGCGTAATCTAAGCATTAATACGTAAGGTGACAGGGGAAGCAGGACGTTGTAGGTGTTTGAATGAATCTCTAGGGATAACTTTTAAAGCCTATAGCAGTGTATGTATGTTTATGAGCGTTCATGCTAGCTGAGTATGTCGTCCACTATATTGCTGTATGTCTCCTAATGCAAGAGCTTTCTATCTTGATTGAATATATTACCCCAATATAATGTTACCTCGCCCCACATAGCCACGCTAACCTAACCTAACCTAACCTAACCTAACCTAACCTTACCTAACCTCACCTCACCTCACCTCACCTCGCCTAAGCCCCATACCTAACCTAGCCTAGCCTAACCTAACCTAACCTAACCTAAGCTAACCTAACCTATCCTAATCTAACCTAACCTAAGCCTCATACTTCTACTCTTCTAACCTATCTTAACCTAACCTAAGCTCCATACTTCTACATGGCTAACCTAACCTAACCCAGCTCCCACTATTTACTCCCGTCTTTGATAATTTAACCTAAGCCCCATACTTCTACTCGTCTAACCTATCCTAACCTAACCTAACCTATCCTAATCTAACATGGCCTAGCCTAACCTAAGATAGATCCTCTTATTATTATTTATTCTATTCTACTAACATGATACGTTTCTAGACATTCATTCTATCCTCTTATCATCTATCCTATTCCCTCCTCTGCTTATCTATTCTATCCTGTCATACGCTACCCTGATCTCCCTCTAGGAATTTCATAAACATTTTGATACTATTTTGAGTCCTCTGATAGATCTTTTTAAGCACTTTTAGCATATTCTTGATGCTTTTACAACATATTTAAGAATTTTTCAGACAATTTTCAGAACTATTCAGTCATTTTCATACATTTTTAAGACGTTTCGCCTCATTTTGCTACAATTTTGCACCCCCTGTTAGATCTTTTAGACGCTTTTGGTATATTCAGGACGCTTTTACAACATATTTAACAACTTTTCAAGCAATTTCGAGCATTATTTAGAAGTCATATTATATATTTTCAGCGTGTATTGAGACCCGTTTAGACTCGTTGATAGATATTTCAGCCTGTTTCCAGATATTCTGAAGACTTTCACGTCCAGTTTAAACATTTTTCAGAGTATTTTAGACGAATTTGACATTATTTAAGGCAATCCGACAGTTATTCTGGACGACCCTGTCCATTATTGTTTGCTTTAAACACTTTGAAGGGTAATGGAAGATAATTTTCACGATATTAGGAATACTGAACCGTCTATTTCAAGGCTGTTAGACGTATCTACCAGTTAAATATCGTTTCAGCCATTTTAGAGACATTTTAAGCACTATAGGGATATTTTAGACTTTGTCACCAACATTTTGACTGGTTTTCAGAATCCTTTGAAACACTTTTATAGGCGTTAGACGCTTTTAATGGTATTTTTCGAGCACTAATTAAGACATTTCAGCTCCTTCACAGATATTTTGAGGATTTTCAGGGCATCTTAAACTCGTGAGAAGCATTTTTTCGACAGTTTGAAGATGTTTTAAGGCACTGAAGCAGGTATTTTTGAAGTTGCTAGGGGTATTTTACTAAGCTTTCTTCAGTAATCGATTTGTTTTATAGTAGCTGAAGAGCACTCTAACCTATTCAGTCATTTATTGCATTTCATCATCATCATCAATTACTCTATCTTATAGTCCATCTAACCTATCCTAACCTAACCTGACCTAATGAGGAAATAGGAATGTTAAGGCAAGCAATGAAATAAAACAAGAATAATCGCAATGAGATAATTTTATTTAATTTATAAGGATACATACACTAGCATTAACATTTAGAAAACAAGTATACACTGCTGAAAGACGATAGCGCCCTCCTCAGTTCTTCTAATTATTCACATTATCATTCTTCTCTCTGGGTTAGATGAGCCATTGGCGCGCGAAGTTCATAGTTCAACAATCTTCATTTTTTTCTACAGACAAGCTTTAAGTATCCATGTCTAGGCACTATTCTCGACACTGTAATGTCCATACGCATACGTCGATATTCCATCCTCTTCAATCACTCTCTTGTCATCGTGAGGTGATAAGGCTATTTTATTAGCTTCAACCGTAGAAATATTATGATGTCGGGATAGGATTAAATTCATAGGTGTTCTAACAATTTTCAAAGTTTTAAGGCACTCTACATAGCTATTGAAGTTGATGTATTGCTTAATGGCGCTACGTTTTATACCTTTAACTTTTTTTATCACAGAACCATCAATATCGATAGCATACATTTTGGGCCTAAGACCAACGAACCGATGAATGATTTTTCCACAGGCTTCATCTTTAAACTTTCCCAACACTTTTTTGTTTTGTGTAGAATAGCATATATGGTTAGCAGGGTAATCAGATGTATCCAGATGTTCAAGCATGTGTAATTTATCCTGGTATATATCAGCTGTAGTCACTCGATGGACGAAAGAATCTGTATCTGTATACAACAGTTTAAGATTTTCAGCTCCATAATATGGAAGTAACACATCGTATTGATACGAATACATTAACGTCTTGGAGATGTCTAGTACACTCATACCAATGTATATAGGCTTGTTGAACACTATTTTACGAGAAGCCATATGTACAGCAGCAAGATTAGGTCCATATGTGGTTCGATCAATGAATGTAGGTTTGGCTATGAGTTTTTCTAACGTTTTGCTGTTTGTCACAAGCCGTATATCCATGCGATTACGAATATTTTCCATAGTTTTTCCAAACATAGCATTATTGAATAGTTTATAAAGGTCCTTCTCAAAATCATTTCTAGCTTGTTGTCGCAGTCGGTTATTAAACTCGACGTAAGGTTTTAGCCAACACGACTGATGAAACTGAAGTGCTCGATGAATCTTTGTTAATAGTAGACCGTGACTAAGAGCTTGTTTCAAGGCCATGTAGTGTACCACATACTTCTTTCGGCACCCAAGATGAGCAATTAACTTCTCTGAAGACGATTTCCCCGGTTTCAGACTCTCAGGCAGGAAGGGCAAATCATTATGAAGATCGTGGAGCTCGACGGGATATTCGACATCGACTTCTAAGATGTATCCAAGGGGGTCATCTTCCTTCAATAAATCCAGGTCTATGTCTTCAGGAGAAACCCATTTAAACCCTCCATAAGGAAGGGCCTTACACATAGCCCAGCCATATTCGTTGTTTGCATCTTCGTATGTAATAAACTGGGAAGGTTTACGAGGATCATACTGTTCCATATATATATTATTAGCTTCAGCATACCGATGAGAAACCTGGCATAACCCTCCTCTTATACCAGATTCAACCATGAGCAGCTGATCGTAGTCCAGCAGCAATTGCAGCTCAATTCCTGTGTACAGCAGCATAGCATCCCACGTAAGTCCTGGAGAAGTGAAATAATGCGCAGGATCCACTTTGTGTGTTTTCAGAGTTTGGTCTCTGAACGTTTCAAAGACATCCGCTAGGAGAAGAACATCAGAGGTTAAGTAAATATCACTGTATTCACCTAAGTTTCTCACATTAAACTGGTTCCATACATTTCTAGCATGCTCATAGTCATCGCCGGTAATTTCTTCTTCATTTAATTTATTGTAGAATGCTTCTCTTGGAGGCAGCTGAGCATCATTCAAAACGTCCCATGATGCGAGGTAATCGTAGGGGAACACTCCCTTACGAGTCATCAAGCTAATCTTCTCTTCTCCAAAGTACTTCTCTGTTTCGGGATGCGTCGTGAGGTTTTTCACTAACTTGTCCAAGCTTGTACTCAGGAAACGGAAGGTATCCACAAACCTGAGTTTAATATCTCCAACATATTTTGAGAATGAGATATAGCTTTCTTCAGAGCTTGGTATTACCTCCACTCTTTCGCTTGTGCATCCTAACTCCTTAACAATGAAATGAGAGTCATACCCACTCAGATTATGCATGAAGACAGGTATATAATTAGGTGTTTTACAAGCCAGGTTACATTTATTGTGTAAAGACCCTCTATACATCCCGGAAACATGATCGTGATCGCGAACCTTCCAATTATCTTCTGTAAATTCATACCCACACAGGTAGCATATTGTAGAAGCATCGAACGATTCTTGTTCTTCAGCTGTAAGTTTCAGAGGCTTAGCAGATTTATATAAGTCACCTATTTTCTTCGCAAGGGAAGTTAGATACCCTATGAACTTCTCAGCAGCATCATGACCTCGATACACGTAGGGATGTGTAGGAAGATCGGTTTCTACTTTGTCAACGCTGGATGATGGTTTGACGTAAACAGCAAAGCTCATTGGAGAATGACTTTGATAGGGAGTTGTATAGGACGTTTCAGGATTAGAAGCGCAGGTATGGTAAGGAGTGAGAATGCTCTCAAAATCAGCATATATGACATATGGCAGTTTCAGCATTCTTTCCACGTTTTTGAATCTGACGATAGAGTTTTCCTTTGTAGGCATAACGCATCTAGCAATAGCATGTTGCATGCACATTTCTCTATGCTCCTCCAATTTTTTCATTCCGCTTAGTCCATATCGGTCATCAAAATGGCTGAAGCAACGTTTACACGTATATATTTTTCCATCATGTTTAGTTTTCTGCTGACGAATAAGTCTCTCAAAATCCTTTATATACACATAGTGATGTCTGGCAGTAGCATCACTTAACAGAAGGAGATCGCGATGATCATCTAATTCTTCATCAATCACCTTTATCGGAAACACTTCATGTTTTTCATCCAATCCAAACACATTTATGGACATATTGTTGAGCTTTTCAAATTTAGCGATTTCACCCAAGCTCGTAGGAAACGAAACACATGAGAAATCGTATTTTTCTTGGTAATCCTTATACTTGCTAACACGCTGAGGATCCTTTCGAATGAACTTTGCAAGAACAGCGTACATAAAGCATTTCTCGTCACTATAATTTTGAGGGTTTATACAGGCTTTTCTAGCATCCAAAGATGACGGTAGAGGAATATAGCTGCTCCCTCGAAGGGCATTGTACTTGTTAATTCGGAGTCGAACTCCATCAACTGATAGCAAGGCCCAGTTACTACCTTTCAGTTTACTTTCTTCCATTTCAACACGAAGCTTCTCGAATTTTTTTTCCAAGATGGTGTTCATATCAGTTTCTAAAAACACAGGTTGGTTACGTGTTTTAAATGTTCTGTCACATGTCTCTCCATGAACATTCACAAATTGACAGTCGACCATGATGTTAATTTTCACACTTTTATGTATCGACAGTTCTTTCTTTATAGCTTGAATTATACGATGTTTTGACTCCTGTAGGTAAGTTTTCATATCCTTGAAGGTGTCACAACGTATATAATATGATTTGAGTCGTCCTTCAAATGATGTTTCATACTCGATCATATCACACTCATCAGTCATTGTCAATAGATGATGCTTGCTAGGTTCAAACTTGATTTTCTTGCGAGATACTGTTTTTTCACATCTTTCTTCATGTACATCTCTTCTATGCTCAGTATTGCAAACATCACCGCAATGTTTACACCTGTAGACTCGACCGCATACCAACTCATGTCTCTTCTTATGGTAGTTGCGTAGAAAACGCTTATCACATTTGCTACAGCTATAGTCTGGCATAGCATTCAGAACCGATTCCATCACTCCACCATTCCACATCTTTATAATATGTAGTGCGACACTTGTAAATTATATAAGTCAATAAATGCTTATAGCACTTTCCACTGACTCGCCTTGATAACTTGTCAAAGCTATTGAACGGTAATCTCACTAGGAGAAGCTGATGTGCTCGACTCAAAGGTTAATTACTGAATAACTATGTAAGCTCAAGCAAACCCCACTTATTCCACTAGCACGTACCTTATAAATGACTACGCGATTCAAGATTAAGCTTGTATTTTTAAAATATATATCATTAAACTACGTGAGTCAAGATTAACTTGTTTCATTTTTATTTGCCAGTTCAACGTTAACATGCATTTCCCCCACATTTTTTAAAGTTTAAACAAGGTAAAATACATATCACCCATTATATTTATACAAATAAATGTATATAATTTTATATACTTTAATGCCAAACACACACATACTCACACCCTCACACACACTCTCCCACACACACACACACATACACACAAACACATACACACACCCCAACCCACACATACATGCACAAGCACACATACACACATGCACGCAAACACACACATGCACGCAAACACACACATGCATACACATACACGCACACCCACATACATACATGCACACATACGCACACAGACATACATGCACATACACACCAGCAAACACGCACACATACACACGTCCGTAAACACACACATACATACACAAACACATACACACACTCTCCCACACACATACACACAAAAACATACACACACCCCAACCCACACACACCCCAACCCACACACACACATACACACTCTCTCCCACACACATACACACAAAAACATACACACACATACACACTCTCTCCCACACACATACACACAAAAACATACACACACCCCAACCCACACATACACACGCCCGTAAACACACACATACATGCATAAACACATACACGCACTCCCACACACACATACACACAAAAAAACATACACACACTCCAACCCACACACATACACACATGCACACACGCACACATCCGCAAACACACACGCAAACACCCACATTCACATACGCACAAATATGCATAGCACACGCACATATACACACATGCACACAAACACACACATACACATACACGCACACTCACACATACACACTCTCCCCCACACACACACACACACACACACATACACACAAAAACATACACACACCCCTACCCACACGCTGATGACCTAGAAGTTGAGCGCCCTTAAACCAAACCAAACCCCTACCCACACACACACACACACACACACACACACACACGCCCGTAAACACACACATACATGCACAAACACATACACACACTCTCCCACACACATACACACAAAAAAACATACACACACCCCAACCCACACACACATACACACATGCACACACGCACACATCCGAAAACACACACGCAAACACCCACATTCACATACGCACAAATATGCATAGCACACACACATACACACATGCACACAAACACACACACATACACCTACACGCACACTCACACATGCACAAACACATACACACTCTCCCCCACACACACACACACACACACACAACCACACACACATGCACCCAAACACACACGCGCATGTACATACACTCACGCTCACACGCACACTCATACACATACATGCACACACGCAAACACGCACACATGCAAACACACACACGCATAAAGATGCATAGCACACACATACACAAACAGACACACAAGCACGCTCACACACACGCAAACACACTCAGGCACACACGCACAAAGATGTATAGCACACCCACAGACACATACACACTCACGCCCGCAAACACTCACACACGCGCAGACACCCACACTTACACACATATACTCATACACAAACATGCACGCGCACACACACGCACACACATACACGCACACACGCACACATGGACCTTGTTTCTAAAAATAATTTTTAGGGATTCAGGGGGTCTCAAAACATATATTTCGGGTGAAATCTCGACATCGATTTTTTGGGCGGAATACAATACTTTCCCTACTTACAATTCGTAATGGAGAAATCGTTTGTCTCATATAAATGTCTTTATTAGAAAGAACATGAAAAGTTTCGAGAACACAAAAATGCATTTTAAATTCTCACAAGTATATAAATTAATTCAATAATACTTTTTCCATACGTTTATCACAGTCAGTTTGAGCAATATTAACACGATAAGTTTTACCGCGTACAGGGTTCGTTCTGCAAACCTACGGACGAAGTAAAACACATCGTAATAACTCATACATAGAGAAAACGGGGTTCTTTCCACATTCCAAGAAGTTATTTGACGTAACAGTAAACTCATTTAAAGATGTGTTCCTTAACCCGCTCTTGCATTAAAATGGAGTAGTAGTAATATGTTCCTTTTGGCTCAAGAAGTGGCATAAGTGACATGTTCCCTTTGGCTCAATTAGCATAACAATACACCCCCCCCCCCTCCCCCCCCCCCTCCCCCTCTGACTGTTGACAGATTCTCAAGACCAGCGCAGGTGGTCTTCGCCCTCTCCCGCCAAATTCTAAAGGTCAGTGGGGGGTGGTCTTCGCACCCTTCCAAGTGAGGATGAAAAAGATGGTTATCTGAATGGATCCTTTGAGAAACTGACATATTTATGGAGGGTTTGAAACAAAAAATTATG
Source organism: Tenodera sinensis (assembly GCA_030765045.1). Taxonomy (NCBI): domain Eukaryota; kingdom Metazoa; phylum Arthropoda; class Insecta; order Mantodea; family Mantidae; genus Tenodera; species Tenodera sinensis. The sequence goes on along the minus strand of CM060973.1, from coordinate 86,981,129 downwards.
TGACATTTGGAAATGTTACCCCCTGTCAGTTTTGAAAAGAACAAGTTACAACTTGCAAGGAGGGGCGAGTATAGACGTGTCTGCACGTGTTTTCTTAAAAGAACGTAAGGGAAGAAACCCTTTTCATACGATACAATTACTAGAACCCTCTGATATACTAATGAGATTCAAATTGGTGGTGCAGGAACACATTACTACTACTCCATTTTAATGCAAGAGCGGGTTAAGGAACACATCTTTAAATGAGTTTACTGTTACGTCAAATAACTTCTTGGAATGTGGAAAGAACCCCGTTTTCTCTATGTATGAGTTATTACGATGTGTTTTACTTCGTCCGTAGGTTTGCAGAACGAACCCTGTACGCGGTAAAACTTATCGTGTTAATATTGCTCAAACTGACTGTGATAAACGTATGGAAAAAGTATTATTGAATTAATTTATATACTTGTGAGAATTTAAAATGCATTTTTGTGTTCTCGAAACTTTTCATGTTCTTTCTAATAAAGACATTTATATGAGACAAACGATTTCTCCATTACGAATTGTAAGTAGGGAAAGTATTGTATTCCGCCCAAAAAATCGATGTCGAGATTTCACCCGAAATATATGTTTTGAGACCCCCTGAATCCCTAAAAATTATTTTTAGAAACAAGGTCCATGTGTGCGTGTGTGCGTGTATGTGTGTGCGTGTGTGTGCGCGTGCATGTTTGTGTATGAGTATATGTGTGTAAGTGTGGGTGTCTGCGCGTGTGTGAGTGTTTGCGGGCGTGAGTGTGTATGTGTCTGTGGGTGTGCTATACATCTTTGTGCGTGTGTGCCTGAGTGTGTTTGCGTGTGTGTGAGCGTGCTTGTGTGTCTGTTTGTGTATGTGTGTGCTATGCATCTTTATGCGTGTGTGTGTTTGCATGTGTGCGTGTTTGCGTGTGTGCATGTATGTGTATGAGTGTGCGTGTGAGCGTGAGTGTATGTACATGCGCGTGTGTGTTTGGGTGCATGTGTGTGTGGTTGTGTGTGTGTGTGTGTGTGTGTGGGGGAGAGTGTGTATGTGTTTGTGCATGTGTGAGTGTGCGTGTAGGTGTATGTGTGTGTGTTTGTGTGCATGTGTGTATGTGTGTGTGCTATGCATATTTGTGCGTATGTGAATGTGGGTGTTTGCGTGTGTGTTTTCGGATGTGTGCGTGTGTGCATGTGTGTATGTGTGTGTGGGTTGGGGTGTGTGTATGTTTTTTTGTGTGTATGTGTGTGGGAGAGTGTGTGTATGTGTTTGTGCATGTATGTGTGTGTTTACGGGCGTGTGTGTGTGTGTGTGTGTGTGTGTGTGTGGGTAGGGGTTTGGTTTGGTTTAAGGGCGCTCAACTTCTAGGTCATCAGCGTGTGGGTAGGGGTGTGTGTATGTTTTTGTGTGTATGTGTGTGTGTGTGTGTGTGTGTGGGGGAGAGTGTGTATGTGTGAGTGTGCGTGTATGTGTATGTGTGTGTTTGTGTGCATGTGTGTATATGTGCGTGTGCTATGCATATTTGTGCGTATGTGAATGTGGGTGTTTGCGTGTGTGTTTGCGGATGTGTGCGTGTGTGCATGTGTGTATGTGTGTGGGTTGGAGTGTGTGTATGTTTTTTTGTGTGTATGTGTGTGTGGGAGTGCGTGTATGTGTTTATGCATGTATGTGTGTGTTTACGGGCGTGTGTATGTGTGGGTTGGGGTGTGTGTATGTTTTTGTGTGTATGTGTGTGGGAGAGAGTGTGTATGTGTGTGTATGTTTTTGTGTGTATGTGTGTGGGAGAGAGTGTGTATGTGTGTGTGTGGGTTGGGGTGTGTGTGGGTTGGGGTGTGTGTATGTTTTTGTGTGTATGTGTGTGGGAGAGTGTGTGTATGTGTTTGTGTATGTATGTGTGTGTTTACGGACGTGTGTATGTGTGCGTGTTTGCTGGTGTGTATGTGCATGTATGTCTGTGTGCGTATGTGTGCATGTATGTATGTGGGTGTGCGTGTATGTGTATGCATGTGTGTGTTTGCGTGCATGTGTGTGTTTGCGTGCATGTGTGTATGTGTGCTTGTGCATGTATGTGTGGGTTGGGGTGTGTGTATGTGTTTGTGTGTATGTGTGTGTGTGTGTGGGAGAGTGTGTGTGAGGGTGTGAGTATGTGTGTGTTTGGCATTAAAGTATATAAAATTATATACATTTATTTGTATAAATATAATGGGTGATATGTATTTTACCTTGTTTAAACTTTAAAAAATGTGGGGGAAATGCATGTTAACGTTGAACTGGCAAATAAAAATGAAACAAGTTAATCTTGACTCACGTAGTTTAATGATATATATTTTAAAAATACAAGCTTAATCTTGAATCGCGTAGTCATTTATAAGGTACGTGCTAGTGGAATAAGTGGGGTTTGCTTGAGCTTACATAGTTATTCAGTAATTAACCTTTGAGTCGAGCACATCAGCTTCTCCTAGTGAGATTACCGTTCAATAGCTTTGACAAGTTATCAAGGCGAGTCAGTGGAAAGTGCTATAAGCATTTATTGACTTATATAATTTACAAGTGTCGCACTACATATTATAAAGATGTGGAATGGTGGAGTGATGGAATCGGTTCTGAATGCTATGCCAGACTATAGCTGTAGCAAATGTGATAAGCGTTTTCTACGCAACTACCATAAGAAGAGACATGAGTTGGTATGCGGTCGAGTCTACAGGTGTAAACATTGCGGTGATGTTTGCAATACTGAGCATAGAAGAGATGTACATGAAGAAAGATGTGAAAAAACAGTATCTCGCAAGAAAATCAAGTTTGAACCTAGCAAGCATCATCTATTGACAATGACTGATGAGTGTGATATGATCGAGTATGAAACATCATTTGAAGGACGACTCAAATCATATTATATACGTTGTGACACCTTCAAGGATATGAAAACTTACCTACAGGAGTCAAAACATCGTATAATTCAAGCTATAAAGAAAGAACTGTCGATACATAAAAGTGTGAAAATTAACATCATGGTCGACTGTCAATTTGTGAATGTTCATGGAGAGACATGTGACAGAACATTTAAAACACGTAACCAACCTGTGTTTTTAGAAACTGATATGAACACCATCTTGGAAAAAAAATTCGAGAAGCTTCGTGTTGAAATGGAAGAAAGTAAACTGAAAGGTAGTAACTGGGCCTTGCTATCAGTTGATGGAGTTCGACTCCGAATTAACAAGTACAATGCCCTTCGAGGGAGCAGCTATATTCCTCTACCGTCATCTTTGGATGCTAGAAAAGCCTGTATAAACCCTCAAAATTATAGTGACGAGAAATGCTTTATGTACGCTGTTCTTGCAAAGTTCATTCGAAAGGATCCTCAGCGTGTTAGCAAGTATAAGGATTACCAAGAAAAATACGATTTCTCATGTGTTTCGTTTCCTACGAGCTTGGGTGAAATCGCTAAATTTGAAAAGCTCAACAATATGTCCATAAATGTGTTTGGATTGGATGAAAAACATGAAGTGTTTCCGATAAAGGTGATTGATGAAGAATTAGATGATCATCGCGATCTCCTTCTGTTAAGTGATGCTACTGCCAGACATCACTATGTGTATATAAAGGATTTTGAGAGACTTATTCGTCAGCAGAAAACTAAACATGATGGAAAAATATATACGTGTAAACGTTGCTTCAGCCATTTTGATGACCGATATGGACTAAGCGGAATGAAAAAATTGGAGGAGCATAGAGAAATGTGCATGCAACATGCTATTGCTAGATGCGTTATGCCTACAAAGGAAAACTCTATCGTCAGATTCAAAAACGTGGAAAGAATGCTGAAACTGCCATATGTCATATATGCTGATTTTGAGAGCATTCTCACTCCTTACCATACCTGCGCTTCTAATCCTGAAACGTCCTATACAACTCCCTATCAAAGTCATTCTCCAATGAGCTTTGCTGTTTACGTCAAACCATCATCCAGCGTTGACAAAGTAGAAACCGATCTTCCTACACATCCCTACGTGTATCGAGGTCATGATGCTGCTGAGAAGTTCATAGGGTATCTAACTTCCCTTGCGAAGAAAATAGGTGACTTATATAAATCTGCTAAGCCTCTGAAACTTACAGCTGAAGAACAAGAATCGTTCGATGCTTCTACAATATGCTACCTGTGTGGGTATGAATTTACAGAAGATAATTGGAAGGTTCGCGATCACGATCATGTTTCCGGGATGTATAGAGGGTCTTTACACAATAAATGTAACCTGGCTTGTAAAACACCTAATTATATACCTGTCTTCATGCATAATCTGAGTGGGTATGACTCTCATTTCATTGTTAAGGAGTTAGGATGCACAAGCGAAAGAGTGGAGGTAATACCAAGCTCTGAAGAAAGCTATATCTCATTCTCAAAATATGTTGGAGATATTAAACTCAGGTTTGTGGATACCTTCCGTTTCCTGAGTACAAGCTTGGACAAGTTAGTGAAAAACCTCACGACGCATCCCGAAACAGAGAAGTACTTTGGAGAAGAGAAGATTAGCTTGATGACTCGTAAGGGAGTGTTCCCCTACGATTACCTCGCATCATGGGACGTTTTGAATGATGCTCAGCTGCCTCCAAGAGAAGCATTCTACAATAAATTAAATGAAGAAGAAATTACCGGCGATGACTATGAGCATGCTAGAAATGTATGGAACCAGTTTAATGTGAGAAACTTAGGTGAATACAGTGATATTTACTTAACCTCTGATGTTCTTCTCCTAGCGGATGTCTTTGAAACGTTCAGAGACCAAACTCTGAAAACACACAAAGTGGATCCTGCGCATTATTTCACTTCTCCAGGACTTACGTGGGATGCTATGCTGCTGTACACAGGAATTGAGCTGCAATTGCTGCTGGACTACGATCAGCTGCTCATGGTTGAATCTGGTATAAGAGGAGGGTTATGCCAGGTTTCTCATCGGTATGCTGAAGCTAATAATATATATATGGAACAGTATGATCCTCGTAAACCTTCCCAGTTTATTACATACGAAGATGCAAACAACGAATATGGCTGGGCTATGTGTAAGGCCCTTCCTTATGGAGGGTTTAAATGGGTTTCTCCTGAAGACATAGACCTGGATTTATTGAAGGAAGATGACCCCCTTGGATACATCTTAGAAGTCGATGTCGAATATCCCGTCGAGCTCCACGATCTTCATAATGATTTGCCCTTCCTGCCTGAGAGTCTGAAACCGGGGAAATCGTCTTCAGAGAAGTTAATTGCTCATCTTGGGTGCCGAAAGAAGTATGTGGTACACTACATGGCCTTGAAACAAGCTCTTAGTCACGGTCTACTATTAACAAAGATTCATCGAGCACTTCAGTTTCATCAGTCGTGTTGGCTAAAACCTTACGTCGAGTTTAATAACCGACTGCGACAACAAGCTAGAAATGATTTTGAGAAGGACCTTTATAAACTATTCAATAATGCTATGTTTGGAAAAACTATGGAAAATATTCGTAATCGCATGGATATACGGCTTGTGACAAACAGCAAAACGTTAGAAAAACTCATAGCCAAACCTACATTCATTGATCGAACCACATATGGACCTAATCTTGCTGCTGTACATATGGCTTCTCGTAAAATAGTGTTCAACAAGCCTATATACATTGGTATGAGTGTACTAGACATCTCCAAGACGTTAATGTATTCGTATCAATACGATGTGTTACTTCCATATTATGGAGCTGAAAATCTTAAACTGTTGTATACAGATACAGATTCTTTCGTCCATCGAGTGACTACAGCTGATATATACCAGGATAAATTACACATGCTTGAACATCTGGATACATCTGATTACCCTGCTAACCATATATGCTATTCTACACAAAACAAAAAAGTGTTGGGAAAGTTTAAAGATGAAGCCTGTGGAAAAATCATTCATCGGTTCGTTGGTCTTAGGCCCAAAATGTATGCTATCGATATTGATGGTTCTGTGATAAAAAAAGTTAAAGGTATAAAACGTAGCGCCATTAAGCAATACATCAACTTCAATAGCTATGTAGAGTGCCTTAAAACTTTGAAAATTGTTAGAACACCTATGAATTTAATCCTATCCCGACATCATAATATTTCTACGGTTGAAGCTAATAAAATAGCCTTATCACCTCACGATGACAAGAGAGTGATTGAAGAGGATGGAATATCGACGTATGCGTATGGACATTACAGTGTCGAGAATAGTGCCTAGACATGGATACTTAAAGCTTGTCTGTAGAAAAAAATGAAGATTGTTGAACTATGAACTTCGCGCGCCAATGGCTCATCTAACCCAGAGAGAAGAATGATAATGTGAATAATTAGAAGAACTGAGGAGGGCGCTATCGTCTTTCAGCAGTGTATACTTGTTTTCTAAATGTTAATGCTAGTGTATGTATCCTTATAAATTAAATAAAATTATCTCATTGCGATTATTCTTGTTTTATTTCATTGCTTGCCTTAACATTCCTATTTCCTCATTAGGTCAGGTTAGGTTAGGATAGGTTAGATGGACTATAAGATAGAGTAATTGATGATGATGATGAAATGCAATAAATGACTGAATAGGTTAGAGTGCTCTTCAGCTACTATAAAACAAATCGATTACTGAAGAAAGCTTAGTAAAATACCCCTAGCAACTTCAAAAATACCTGCTTCAGTGCCTTAAAACATCTTCAAACTGTCGAAAAAATGCTTCTCACGAGTTTAAGATGCCCTGAAAATCCTCAAAATATCTGTGAAGGAGCTGAAATGTCTTAATTAGTGCTCGAAAAATACCATTAAAAGCGTCTAACGCCTATAAAAGTGTTTCAAAGGATTCTGAAAACCAGTCAAAATGTTGGTGACAAAGTCTAAAATATCCCTATAGTGCTTAAAATGTCTCTAAAATGGCTGAAACGATATTTAACTGGTAGATACGTCTAACAGCCTTGAAATAGACGGTTCAGTATTCCTAATATCGTGAAAATTATCTTCCATTACCCTTCAAAGTGTTTAAAGCAAACAATAATGGACAGGGTCGTCCAGAATAACTGTCGGATTGCCTTAAATAATGTCAAATTCGTCTAAAATACTCTGAAAAATGTTTAAACTGGACGTGAAAGTCTTCAGAATATCTGGAAACAGGCTGAAATATCTATCAACGAGTCTAAACGGGTCTCAATACACGCTGAAAATATATAATATGACTTCTAAATAATGCTCGAAATTGCTTGAAAAGTTGTTAAATATGTTGTAAAAGCGTCCTGAATATACCAAAAGCGTCTAAAAGATCTAACAGGGGGTGCAAAATTGTAGCAAAATGAGGCGAAACGTCTTAAAAATGTATGAAAATGACTGAATAGTTCTGAAAATTGTCTGAAAAATTCTTAAATATGTTGTAAAAGCATCAAGAATATGCTAAAAGTGCTTAAAAAGATCTATCAGAGGACTCAAAATAGTATCAAAATGTTTATGAAATTCCTAGAGGGAGATCAGGGTAGCGTATGACAGGATAGAATAGATAAGCAGAGGAGGGAATAGGATAGATGATAAGAGGATAGAATGAATGTCTAGAAACGTATCATGTTAGTAGAATAGAATAAATAATAATAAGAGGATCTATCTTAGGTTAGGCTAGGCCATGTTAGATTAGGATAGGTTAGGTTAGGTTAGGATAGGTTAGACGAGTAGAAGTATGGGGCTTAGGTTAAATTATCAAAGACGGGAGTAAATAGTGGGAGCTGGGTTAGGTTAGGTTAGCCATGTAGAAGTATGGAGCTTAGGTTAGGTTAAGATAGGTTAGAAGAGTAGAAGTATGAGGCTTAGGTTAGGTTAGATTAGGATAGGTTAGGTTAGCTTAGGTTAGGTTAGGTTAGGTTAGGCTAGGCTAGGTTAGGTATGGGGCTTAGGCGAGGTGAGGTGAGGTGAGGTGAGGTTAGGTAAGGTTAGGTTAGGTTAGGTTAGGTTAGGTTAGGTTAGCGTGGCTATGTGGGGCGAGGTAACATTATATTGGGGTAATATATTCAATCAAGATAGAAAGCTCTTGCATTAGGAGACATACAGCAATATAGTGGACGACATACTCAGCTAGCATGAACGCTCATAAACATACATACACTGCTATAGGCTTTAAAAGTTATCCCTAGAGATTCATTCAAACACCTACAACGTCCTGCTTCCCCTGTCACCTTACGTATTAATGCTTAGATTACGCATGGCGGCCATCTTGCCCATAAAAAAGTGCGCCAGCTCTGTCCTAACCTATCTACTATTATATTTTGGTCACAAAGCTATTGTCCCATTGGATGCCAGCAGATGTTAGTTCTTTATCAGATATTTTAAAGTGTTCTACTAACACAACTTTCCAAATAGGTTACAGCATAAACTTTTTATAAGCTTCATAAAATGTAATAAAATCATTGCCTTTGTATTCATATACCTATATGAAGTTTGAAATGGTTTCCTTTCTAAGCCCCCAAAATCAATGTGAAACTTACAGATCCTCGTATGTTTATAGGATAAATAACAATGGTTTACAAAATTCATAAGAATAATCTTGTCTGAGGTAAATAACACGGATCTCTGAAGACATTCACGAAATATTCAAGATTTATTTTATGTTTCATGAAAATACTTTGAGCATATGATAGTTCTATCAAAATGTTTGGTCATTTTTCAGAAAATCAAATTTATTAAAGAAAAAAAAAGCCTCCATAAATTGGATACTGGGATGCGGATTATCTTCAAAATCTTCAAGTCTCATTATTGAAAGACGCTGAACTTAAAATGCCAATTTCAGTATTTTCTGTTTTACTTTCTCTCTTACCTTTAATAATCAGTGTTAGTAGTTTATTCTACCAAAAATAGGCCCACTCTAAACTACCCTTTACATGGAAAAGTTTTCGAAAATTTTTATTTTCTTAAAAATGGCTAACGATTTTGATTAAAATGCCATATGTTTAAGATATTTTTATGACAAATGAAATGTATATTTTCAATTTTGCGGCTGAAACCCACGTAGTCCTGTTTACTCTGCATGACTTTTGAATAACTGGTAAACCGTAAGAGATAGACAAAATCTTACTATACAAAAAATGTAGATCTTGCTAAAACACACAATTTATGTCTGAATAAGGTTTTTGTAGAGTAAACCATTTCGGAGGTATTTCTTGTTATTTGTGTCAGTTTCGGAAAACTTAAAAAGTTCGTGAAACTGAATATCGTTCTTTTTTCTTATATGTTAAGTGTGCAAAGAGAACGGAATCTCATAGCAAAAGATTTGACTGTCGCACAAAGCCTATTGTATTCTAATATTACCCTTGTACCTATAAGGAAATAAGCAATAAGATAATTTGTGCAAATGTTTATCTCAACTAACACAAAGAAGATATAGGAATAAAAGTTTGTAAGAATGGTTAGTACAAGAGTAGAGAAAGTCATGTGAGTGAACACGTCAACATTTTCTAAATCATAAATTTCCTCTTCCCAAAGCACTTTTATGTCTTTTAAAGAATACTAAATTTCATACTTTTAATCTCAACCAAACACTCGCGTGACTGTTTGAAAGTTTCTTTAGAACAAACAGTTTTTTTCACAAACATCCATGCTTTTGTTGTCCAAGTGTGGATGCCATTTCAATAATGATTTTTTTTTCGAATATCCCGAATAAATATTTCTCTTGTGAGTTGAGAAAGCTTGATAAAACACCACAAAAAGAGACAGGCTCGAAATGTTTTGTTTACCGAGATAAAGGCATGCGTGAAAAAAGAGAGGCGGTTTTTTATCATCGGCGGGAAAATATGCAATACACAAATTCACAAAAGAAGAGAATGAACAAAACGTAAAGCGGAAATAGTTGCGAGGCGAGGCGAGGCGTTCTTCCAGTGATTCCCCGTTATTCAGTTATTGGATTTCCTTCTTGCATTACTGTGTTGAGTGGAATGAGCTCTCCTCCTGGTTGGTTCATTTATCACTGTCCCGCTGTCACTTCTTGTCCAATCAAACCTAAGTGGCAGCTTCTTGCATGTCGACTGAAATGTGCAGCAGGGCCGAGTTCGAGCCCTCATCTAAATGTCAGACCTTCTTGTGGTTAACCAAGAAAATAAGTCTGTGTTGCACTAACATCACTTCCTCTACTCTCTGAGGCAGTATTTCCGTGTAAGCCTTCTACGATGATTTAATAGGAAATTATAGAGGCGGCAGAAAAGTCTACTGATACCATAAATTCTTAATATAGTTAGTAAAGGCTGAGTTCAATTGCCTTGTGTGTGTGTGTGTGTGTGTGTGTGTGTGTGTGTGTGTGTGTGTGTGTGTGTGTGTGTGTGTGTGTGTGTGTGTGTGTGTGTGTGTGTGTGTGTGTGTCAGTCTGTGGACAGCATAACTCAAAAACGAAAAGTCGGTTAAAAACCGAAGATGGTATTTAAGTTCAATGTCTTTCAAGGATGCGACACAAAGATTTTGAAGAACATAGTTCCATCCTAAACTACCCTTTAGATGGACAATTTTTCGAAAATTTTGATTTTCTTGAAAATGGCTCTAACGATTTTGATTAAAATATCATATGTTTGAGATATTTTTATGACAAATGAAATGTATATCTTGAATTTTCTGGCTATAGCCCCTGTAGTCGTATTCACTCTGGACGACTTTTGCATAACTGCTAAACTGTTAGAGATAGACAAAATCATACTATACAAAAAATGTAGATCTTGCTAAAATACACAATTTATGTCTGAATAAATTTTCTTGTAGGGTGAACCATTTCAGAGATATTCCTTGTTATGTGTGTGAGTTTCGGAAAACCTGAAACTTTCGTCAAATGGAACATTTTTTTTTATTTTAAGTGTGCAAAGATAAGAGAATCTCGAAGCTTTAAAAGGCTTGACTATGGCACAAAGCCTACTGTATTCTAATATTCCCCTTGTAGCTACAAGGAAATAAGCAATAAGATAATTTGTACAAATGTTTATCTCAACTAACACGAAGAAGATATAGGAATAAGACTTTGTAAGAATGGTTAGTAAAGAGTAGAGAAAGTCATGTGAGTGGAACATATCAGATTTTTAGAAAAAGCTGTGTGTGATTTTTTTGGATTCAGAGGACCTCAAATCGTGTATTTTCAGACAAGCTCCAGTTTTTTTGTATTTTCAGATGGAATGTCATGATAAGAAACTATTTTTGGTGAGACCCTGTATCGGTCGACCTTATTTTCCTTTTTCTTGAGGTCTTTTGAAGACCTCTGGTGTAGTACATTGAAGGAAGACTTTGGTGATGCCGGTAGCGTCGTATTAATATTAATTTACATCTATAATCAAAGTGAAGACTGTAATAAAGACCCCCAGCGGTGATGGTAACCCAACAATTTGTGTGGTGCATCTCCCTGACCTTTCTCAAGCCACTACCTACTTCTTTTTCCTTCCTTCCTTCCCTTGCCTTGCCTTGCTGCCGTGTAGTTATTTGAACACATCAAAGAAAGAGGATACGCGCGCGCCCTACATAAGAAGTAGGAGAGATGATAAGCATTACTAAACATAAAAGAAAAGAACTCCACAGAAGGTCCGGAGGAAAAGCGGTTATCGCATCACACAAGATGTAGTACGTTCAGAAAGAAAACTGAAGCAGAAGAGATGATTATATTAGAAAGAGCTTCAGATAAAAGTAGCAGAAAAAAAACTGAACTAAAACGTTCCGCTACAGGTAATATAGGTAGTAAGCTCCACGGAAACATGGAGCTTGAATACACTTTTAAAATATATATTTCAAGTAATTCCCCCACCACAAGCTACAGGAAATATTGCGTTATTTTTATAAGCCAATACGTACTGTATAAGTATTAGAAGTAACGCAACGAAAGCTTTCCAACGAGAGCTGCGCGCTACTTACCTCGTTCTGCTGAAGGCGAGAATCTGTTGTTTTTCTTAAAGGCTTATTCTACCGATTTTGAAAATGTTAGATATTATAAAATAAATAATTTCAGTTCATAGGGCAAGTAAATAAAGCAATGACACCATAACCACTGGTATTACTTGCCCCCATACATGTGTAATATCAATCCAATAGAACTAATCTGACCAAGGTAAAATGAATAATTAAAGAAATGCAACATGTGACTTGTTCTTACAGGAATTCCACGATAAAACGCTCGAGGATATATCCCTTGTGACCGAAACAGACTGACACGGTTTTTGAAAAATATAGAAAAGTCAGAAAATTACCAGAGGAAAAAAGACTGAGTAGTTGAAAACCTCATTTACGTTATGCTAAATCAACTGAAAATAAGTGCTGTTTTGAGCGAGTTCTTTGCTTTAATCTAGCGTGAATATACATTCCAAGGTTGGCACCATTATCGTAAACACGATTAGAAGCGTAACAGATACCGCTGTTTATTTGGAATTGTTTACTGACGTACTGGCTGGTTGCATTCCTGCCAGGGACCATCAGCTGGTGAACAACTGTACCTACCAGCCGCCACTGACTAAGAGCACTGACCGCAGCGTTTCGGAAGAATGGAAATTCCACCCCTTCAGGCACACACTGAGATAAGGATGGTCATTCGTAACATATTACAAGAAGTTTCCGTCGCTCGCAACTTGTGACGTATAATGTATTGCTGACGTCACCCCAGTTGTTAATGTTTGTTCTCTCAGCTGGCAGCATCTGTCTTGTGGACCGCATTATTAATTAGCTCCCGCAGGATGGCAGCACGGTGCACCTCTTTTTCTCGAACCACATAATCCATATTTAATGGCATACTTGTGCATACATAACAAATTCTCGCTGCAGGGGATCATGCATTTATTTAATTTTCACTCTCTAGCTTTCGAAATTATAAGATACGATCGCAGGGTTGATTTATTTTAGTTGCAAATCAGCGGCACTCTGACAAGAATAGTACAATACTGCAATAAATTCATACATTTATAATACTGGAGCATAATAATGGAGCATTCTCGCTACGGGGAACTGTTCTCGGTGGCCCAAGGACGGTCACTGTATGGGTTTCCTGGAAAACTTGTATATAAAATGTAAAAACAAAAAATTGTAAATAAATGTAAATGTTAGTCTGTTAGCTGGGCCTGCTGTACCAGCACCAGACACAATTGAAATAAACAAAATCTGAAATCTGGAGCATTCTAAATAACTAGTAAAATTTATATATGTGTAGGTAATGAATGCCAATATAATACGACAAAAACAGTTATAACAAACTTTGATTGTCTACTGTGGATTAGATAGACAAATATGAAACCTGAAATTTAGCTTCTGGTGTGCAATTTGCAGTTAGGCCTACGTTGCACTGAATCTAGTCTAGGTGCTCCGTTGCTTATTACATACATTCTCTTGTTTCAAAGTGACATAGTTGGTAAACAACGTCGCCTTGCAAATCCTGTGTTTGTACAACAGATTCCACCTTTGGGATTCAAAGGCATCGAATCTCGCCATTTCAGACGCAGCAGAAGCAGTACTCGAGAAATATCGCATGTCGTCGTCGATTTAGAGTGCGTCAGGCAGTTCCCTTTATCTCGTGTGTGTGTGTGTGTGTGTGTGTGTGTGTGTGTGTGTGTGTGTGTGTGTGTGTGTGTGTGTGTGTGTGTGTGTGTGTGTGTGTGTGTGTGTGTGTGTGTGTGTGTGTGTGTGTGTGTGTGTGTGTGTGTGTGTGTGTGTGTGTGTGTGTGTGTGTGTGTGTGTGTGTGTGTGTGTGTGTGTGTGTGTGTGTGTGTGTGTGTGTGTGTGTGTGTGTGTGTGTGTGTGTGTGTGTGTGTGTGTGTGTGTGTGTGTGTGTGTGTGTGTGTGTGTGTGTGTGTGTGTGTGTGTGTGTGTGTGTGTGTGTGTGTGTGTGTGTGTGTGTGTGTGTGTGTGTGTGTGTGTGTGTGTGTGTGTGTGTGTGTGTGTGTGTGTGTGTGTGTGTGTGTGTGTGTGTGTGTGTGTGTGTGTGTGTGTGTGTGTGTGTGTGTGTGTGTGTGTGTGTGTGTGTGTGTGTGTGTGTGTGTGTGTGTGTGTGTGTGTGTGTGTGTGTGTGTGTGTGTGTGTGTGTGTGTGTGTGTGTGTGTGTGTGTGTGTGTGTGTGTGTGTGTGTGTGTGTGTGTGTGTGTGTGTGTGTGTGTGTGTGTGTGTGTGTGTGTGTGTGTGTGTGTGTGTGTGTGTGTGTGTGTGTGTGTGTGTGTGTGTGTGTGTGTGTGTGTGTGTGTGTGTGTGTGTGTGTGTGTGTGTGTGTGTGTGTGTGTGTGTGTGTGTGTGTGTGTGTGTGTGTGTGTGTGTGTGTGTGTGTGTGTGTGTGTGTGTGTGTGTGTGTGTGTGTGTGTGTGTGTGTGTGTGTGTGTGTGTGTGTGTGTGTGTGTGTGTGTGTGTGTGTGTGTGTGTGTGTGTGTGTGTGTGTGTGTGTGTGTGTGTGTGTGTGTGTGTGTGTGTGTGTGTGTGTGTGTGTGTGTGTGTGTGTGTGTGTGTGTGTGTGTGTGTGTGTGTGTGTGTTCATAACTCGCCAAACGTTTACTAGATAAAACCGTATCAGTATTTCAATACAACCTTCATAAATGGAAAAAATCTGATGTGTTGCACTCACATGACTTTCTCTACTCTTGTACTAACCATTCTTACAAACTCTTATTCCTATATCTTCTTCGTTTTAGCTGAGATAAACATTTGTACAAATTATCTTATTGCTTATTTCCTTGTAGGTACAAGGGGAATATTAGAATACAGTAGGCTTTGAGTGATAGTCAAGTCTGTTAAAGCTTTGAGTCCGTTCTCTTTGGACTGTTAACATATAAAAAAATGAACAACGATGTTTCATTTTACGAAAGTTTTAAGTTTTCCGAAACTCACACACATAACAAGGAATATCTCCGAAATGGTTCACTCTATAAGAAAATTTATTCCGACGTAAATTGTGTATTTTAGCAAGATCTGCAGTTAAATCCACACCTATTGATGCCATGCTTGCCTTAACACGGACCCCATAAATAGAAGAACAAGCATTGCTCCAACACGAGAAAATGTTACGACTGCCAAACTCTAAATGGACAGAAGAGAACCTGCCCCCTTCAATCCTTAAAACTCATAGTAGTTTCCTAGAAAAGGTAAAAAGATTAAATCCAAATTGAACATTCCTAACACCAGAGAAAATCTACTTATAAGAGAAAATCCATTGGAATTATTGCAACCTACCTTCAATTTGGAATTAATAGAGGAAATAAGTAAATCAGACACACCAAAAGAAATGCAAAAACTTCAGCTCTGGAAACAATCAATACTAGGTATCCCACAGAAGAATGGCTGCACATATATACTGATGGATCCTCCAAGGAAAACCTTACTGGAGCTGGAGTTACGTGTTCACATTTTTCCTTTTATCATTCTGTTGGCAGAGACACAACAAATTATGATGGAGAAATAGAGGCTATACACATTGCTCTCCGACAATTATTAAATCTTCCCTTAAATAAATTTAACAAGGCAGTAATTCTTTCAGATTCTAAAACTGCAATTCAGGGAATATGTTCAAATACTACAAAGAAGTCAACAAAAATTAGAGAATGCTACAAAATGTTAACACAACTCCAAAAAGTTAATAAGACTGTTCATCTCCAATGGGTTCCAGCACACTGTGGAGTCATGGGGAACGAAGCTGCAGACTCACTTGCAAAGAAAGGCACAACAATAAAGCAAAAGTCTAAATTCAATTTCTCATATTCCTCAATAAAACGCTTGATCATTAAAAATTTTTCTCATTCATACCTACAAGAAATAGAAACAAATGCCAAAGATAAAAAATGGATTACACTACTTTCCAACCCAGATATAATCCCCCAGAGACCAAGGAAAACAGCTGTTGCAGCCTTCCGACTATTGACAAATCATGACTGCTTGGCAAGTCATCTCTACAGAATAGGTATCTCAGCCTCACCAATATGTGTCCTGTGTAACGATCCAGCAGAAATGAACGAAGACCACTTGACCTGTGAATCATTAAGATCAGAAGAAACTACAGTTCAAAAGTATTGGAAAGCACGAATGCTAATGGCTTCATTGCCAGATGCAAGGCACTAGAAAACAACAACAACAACATTTTTTGTATAGTATGATTTGGTCTATCTCTTACGGTTTACCAGTTATGCAAAAGTCGTCCAGAGTAAATACGACTACAGGGGCTATAGCCAGAAAATTCAAGATATACATTTCATTTGTCATAAAAATATCTCAAACATATGACATTTTAATCAAAATCGTTAGACCTATTTTCAAGAAAATCAAAATTTTCGAAAAATGTTCCATGTAAAGGGTAGTTTAGGGTGGGGCTATTTTCTTCAGAATCTTCGTGTTGCATTCCTAAAAGACATTAAACTTAAATACAAAATTTAGTTTTTAACGGACTTTTCGTTTTTGAGTTATGCTGTCCACAGCCTGACACACACATACACACACGCGCGCGCGCGCCTTTTTCTAACAATGCTTTTTTGGGATTCAGGAGGCCTCAAAACATTTATTTCCGGTGAAATCTCGACATCGAATTTTTGGGTGGAATACAATACTTCCCCTACTTACCAGTACAGAAAACAATTAATTCTTCCAATGTGGGACAATATTTGGAAAGGTACAATCACATTCAAAAATACGTCATCGTCGGGATTTGAACCAGCGGTTAGAGCCTTCACATGCCACCTAGGCGGGGCCCGCATATGGCACTCGTGGCGGACAAAGCGCCGTCAGGACGACTTTTCTTCGGGCTCTCCTGTTTCCTCCGCCACTCATTCCACCAATTGTTTCATTATTCCCTTTCCAATCATCCATTTCGCCTGCATTTTATATTATCATCTTCCTCACTATTATACCTGGTGTTTGGCTGACCACCCGCTTCCAGGTCTTCACTCTGTCCAGTACATAGGTTCCTCTGTTTCCCGACAGGCGTCTGACCCTAGGCACTGGCTTGTAAGTCCTACAGGGTGTAAGTTCTACATAAGAGGGAGGGTAATCAGGTAAAGAAGAACTGAAAATAACATTTAAATTGTGCTTTGCTTTAATCTAGCGTGAATGCACATTCCAAGGTTGGCAACACTAGCGTAAAAACGCCGAGAAGCTAAAGTGTGTTTGCGATAGCGCTGTTTTTCTGTAATTGTTTACTGGCGTAGTGGCTAGGTGACATAAGCTGGTGAACAAACTGCAGTCTGGCTGGTATATATATATTTTTTTTTCGCCAGCTGTTTGTAAGAACAATCTAAAAGTCATAAAATAAATATTCAGCTAAGTTGTGTAGAGAAATTCACAAGAACGTAACATAAATCCTTTCTTGCACCAAGGTACACGTTTTCTCCGCCTTTATTATTAATTATGGTTTTAAAATATGTGTTCTCTTGTTCCACAAAAGGTCATTTGGGCATAAGCTCTTTGCCGGGGCTCGGGGGCGAGGATAAGGGTTGGAATTAGAGTTAAGCTACTCACTTTAATTTGCAAAACGTTATTATTACTCGCTGTAGAACTGTCGTTTACCAGAGAAGCTACTCGAAAACCCAGATGACTGTAAACTGGTTTTGGATAGATGTTTAATTAGGTTTCAGATCCAGAAACAAGCCACGCATGTAACAAACAATACTTCATCTTACCCCCCAGGGCCCGGCTGTGCGGAAAATCCTTCACTACGTTTGTTTCGGATATGTCTTTGTGAAGAAAAGCTTTGATGTTCGCGTAGTATTGAAATTTGCTTTGCCTAGTGCCGACCGCGCGGGGTAGGCAGGCAGTAGTCGAGTTTTCTCCAGCCAGTTCACTTCCAATGTGCGAGAATAGTGACGTCAGACAGCTATATTGGAACACCCGCATGCTCCTGTCAAATTAAAGTCATACGTGCAAAAAATGGATTCCAACACCCAATAGGGGCGATGATATAATAGTGACATTTCTACCTTTTCGTCTGCGTACAGAAAGCGAATTTAGGAAAATACACTGTCCAGGAGCATCTCTGTTTCTCATTGTATTACGAGGTCTCGGCATAACCAATGACAGTTGCAATACGGGGCACGAAATGTGATAGGGAAAGAGTACATACACTTGGGCTCGTAGAAAAGCCAGGTTTAGATATATCTCCAAATGCTTAATGCCTATTAAGGAAACAGTTACAAATTTTGCTTGAAATTAGCAGCATTTATTGAGTCAAATGATTTTTTTTGTAACTATTACACTGAAAAATGTGACGTATTGCACTAACCACTCTTATAAACTCTTATTCCTATATCTTCTTCGTGTTAGTCGAGATAAACATTTGTAAAAATTATCTTATTGCTTATTTCCTTGTAGGTGCAAGGGGAATATTAGAATAATGTTTTACAGCTGGTCACTATATGTACCCTTTGAAATTTCATTCTCTTTGCACGTCCAAGAACTAAACAATTTAATAAAGACCTTATATTTGAGAAAAGCTTTAAGTATTGTAAAACTCATACAAATAACAAGGAATATCTCCGAAATGGTTCACCCTACAAGAAAATTCATTGAGGCATAAATTGTGTATTTTAGCAAGATCTACATTTTTTGTATAGTATGATTTGGTCTATCTCTAACGGTTTACCAGTTATGCAAAAGTTGTCCAGAGTAAATACGACTACAGGGGCTATAGCCATAAAATTCAAGATATACATTTCATTTTTCATAAAAATATCTTAAACATATGACATTTTAATCAAAATCATTAGAGCTATTTTCAAGAAAATAAAAAATTTCGAAAAATTTTCCATGTAAAGGGTAGTTTAGGGTGGGGCTATTTTCTTCAAAATCTTCGTGTCGCATCCTTGAACGGCATTAAACTTAAATACCAAGTTTGGTTTTTAACCGAGTGTTTGTTTTTGAGTTAGCTGTCCACAGACTGATACACACACGGACCTTTTTCTAAAAATGCTTTTTTTTTATTCAGGGGGCTTCAAAACGTATATTTGCGGTGAAATCTCAACATTGAATAGTAGAGAAAGTAATATTTTAATCAAAATTGTTAGACATTTTTGAGAAAATCATAATTTTCGAAAAGCACACTTAAAAGCCATCGGTCTGGGCCGGGTTTGAACCCGCGATCTTGGGATCAGTAGGCCAGCGTTTATCCAACAGAGCTTGATCTGTGACACCAATACAAGCAAGTGGAATTATTCGCTCTACGGAAACCTTGCACAGATCGAAAAGCCTTCCTCCGTGGAACAAATCGACATTCTCGTTGCTAAGCGACGTTATTACGGCTGACCTTATGCAGCTGTTTATAAATATTGAAATTCGCAATTAACAAACAAGCATTTACAAATACATGAATATGCACCCAGCTGAATTAATTCACGTAATCTAAAATAACGGAATATTTATTTGAAGTAGCTAGTGCATTAACATTTAGATTTTAATGGGGCGCGCTATAAATTATGCAAACGTGGCGTAATGCGCACGCACCTGCTCTGTGTCAATATGTAATCATGCAAAGCTATTCTCGGGCGTTTAATTTCACATCGTTCTAGACTCAGCCAACAAAGGCAGTAACTTTCAGCATCCAGCGAGAGAAACAAGTGAACAACCACAAAACCGAACACCTTGCTTATAGTCAATCATAGCGTCATTCAAAAGTGATTAAATATCCGAGTATTGTAACAAAATTAGAAAATCTGATGTGTTGCACTCACATGACTTTCTCTACTCTTGTACTAACCATTCTTACAAACTCTTATTCCTATATCTTCTTCGTGTTAGTTGAGATAAACATTTGTACAAATTATCTTATTGCTTATTTCCTTGTAGGAGCAAGGGGAATATGGGAATACAGTAGGCTTTGTGCGATAGTCAAATATTTTAAAGCTTTGATATTCCATTTTAAGTTTTCCGAAACTCACACACATAACAAGGAATATCTCCGAAATGGTTCACCGTACAAGAAAATTTATTCAGACATAAATTGTGTATTTTAGGGAGATCTGCATTTTTTGTATGGTAAGATTTTGTCTATCTGTTACGGTTTACCAGTTATGCAAAAGTCGTCCAGAGTAAATACGACTACAGGGGCTATAGCCAGAAAATTCAAGATATACATTTCATTTGTTATAAAAATATCTGAAACATATGACATTTTAATCAAAATCGTTAGAGCCATTTTCAAGAAAATCAAAATTTTCGAAAAATTGTCCATGTAAAGGGTAGTTAAGGGTGGGGCTATTTTCTTCAAAATCTTCGTGTCGCATCCTTGAAAGACGTTAAACTTAAATATCTACTTTGGTTTTTAACCGACTTTTCGTTTTTGAGTTATGCTGTCCACAGACTGACACACAGACACACACACGGACCTTTTTCTAAAAATGCTTTTTTTGGATTCAGGGGGCCTCAAAACAGATTTCCGGTGAAATCTCGAGATCGAATTTTTGGAATACTTACAGTAGAGAAAGTAATAAAAATTATTGCTTTGTTTTCTTCTAACAATACACTTCTTTTACTGACGTTAACACAGTCTTTCGCGATATTACAACTCACAACTGTTTTCTTCTCGTAATCTCCACTCGGTTCTTTCTGTCTTTCTTCACCTTCTGTGTCGCTCAAAAAGCTGACTTTGACGAGTCTCCTAACATTTAACTGTTTCTCAATCTTTCTCCACGACGCGTGCGCACACAATAAAAGCTAAACTCACTCACTCCCACCTCCTTATATAGCGTGGATGAAGCAACACAGACCTTTCCTATACAAGTACGCCGGCCTCCGGACACTTCTCGAATAATCTAGAAAACCCCTTTGACCCTCCGCGCTCATTGTTGTCACGTGTTTGCTTGCATGTGTGGTATGGGGAGCCTCTGATGCGCATCGCACTGGTATGTGGAGTGAATAAGCTTGACCCCGCAACCGTCCTTTGTTGTGCCCCGCGTCCGGCATCTCAATATACAGGATGTTCCAAAATTTAAGGAACACACAAAGAAAACACAAACATTTCATTGTTTACAGTTAATCACAGCTTTACTATTCAAAGTAAATACAGCAACAATTAATTTTTAGTGAATTTCAATAGATTACAAGGCCAGAACCAGTGCGAGATTTGAGGCATCGATATTTTGTGCACGTAGCGGTACATTTTTGCCAGTGCCGCCGAAGTTTGTAGTTTAGTTTCGCCGTAAGTTAGGTAAAAAAGAAGTTGGGGACTTTTAACAGCGAAGTGTGGAGAGAAATGTTTTATTTATGAGGTGGAGCCTTGACCGGAGCTTTTGTTTGAGGTCGACTTATGTAACACGTGTAATTTAGCACCGGGCTGCATTGGCAATGCGCCCTGTGTGTTGCCAGAAGTCGCCGTCTAATCAATGAGACCGATATCTCATTGATCTCAACCGGCAAATTACATCGTGGCCTATTGCACAAAGTCGTTTATCATTACAGGGTTCAACTCCCGGCAAACGCATTCGTTATTATTTCGAAACAACTTGCCCTGCATGATCTCATATGCAACTCTTAGGTCACAAGATCGCTCGCTCGCTTCTTTTGTCTTGGTTACTTTCCCAGTCAGTTGGCTTCGCAGTAACGTGTCAGACTTGCACTCGGAGGTCCGGAGTTCGATTTTACTCGACTATCCTGGATTTTTTTACTTTCTCTACTGTAAGTAGAGGAAGTATAGTGTTGTACCCAAAAATTCGATGACAAAATTTCACCGGAAACATGTTTTGAGACCCCCTGAATAAAAAAAAAAAAAAAAATTAGAAAAAGATCCCTGTGTGTCTGTCAGTCTGTGAGCAGCATAACTCAAAAACGAAAAGTCGGTTAAAAACCAAAGTTGGTGTTTAAGTTTAATGTCTTTCAAGGATGCAACACGAAGATTTTGAAGAAAATAGCCCCACCCTAAACTACCCTTCACATGGAAAATTTTTCGAAAATTTTGATTTTCTTGAAAATGGCTCTAACGATTTTGATTAAAATGCCATATGTTTGAGATATTTTTATGACAAATGAAATGTATATCTTGAATTTTCTGGCTATAGCCCCTATAGTCGTATTTACTCTGGACGAATTTTGCATAACTCGTAAACCGTTAGAGATAGACCAAATCTTACTGTACAAACAATGTAGATCTTGCTAAAATACACAATTTATGTCTAAATAAATTTTCTTGTAGGGTGAACCATTTCAGAGATATTCCTTGTAATTTGTGTCAGTTTCGAAAAACTTAAACTTTCGTGCAATGGAACATTGTTGTTCATTTTTTTTATATGTTCAGCGTGCAAAGAAGACGGAATCTCCCCTTGCAGGTACAAGGAAATAAGCAATAAGATAATTTGTACAAATGTTTATCCCAACTAACACGAAGAAGATATAGGAATAAGAGTTTGTAAGAATGGTTAGTACAAGAGTAGAGAAAGTCGTGTGAGTGTAACACATCAGATCTTTTTACCGACTTTGCTTAGTAGGAGAATGTTGGTGATTTGTGACCTGCCTCGATTTGCCTTGCATCATTCCTCCTTCAGCAGAAGGGGTATTTGGGACGTTACTTTCCGATCAGCCCAGTGCATTGAGCCAGATAAGGCGCACTTTACATTATAAAACCGGTCGGCCACTCACTCTCGCTTGCGATTTTCGCTGCCATTGATTGACACTGATTATTTTCGATTCTTAGGCCTCGACATCACAGATATTGCAGCCTTGTCAGAATGAGTAAACAGCAAACAAGTGACGGGCGGGCTACTTAGCGTAATGGCCTGACAGCGCTTCTCGGCAGTCACTTGTTTTCCCATTTCCGTTGTTAATACCGCTACGTTTGTGTAAAACAGTTTCCTGAATGAGGGGTTGGGCATTAGATGCCAGTCTGTTAATTTTTTATGAAACTTCATTGTGCAGATTTGCCTAATATTTTGGTAACGGTGTTTCGAGCGTCGAAATTCAATCTAGCAAATGGATACCGTGAAAGTTTAATGAAGAACTTCATTTTTGAGTGTTTTATGACCTCTATGCTTGCTAAAACAACTTCTAAACACAATAATATATTTTAAGAATATGTATAACTGAAATTTCATGAAACTTTAAGCGGTTTTTTTTTTTTTTTTTTTTTTTTTATTATTTATTTTAAACTCTGTCTACTAGTAAAGCAGAGGAAGTGTTCTATTCCACGTATAAATTTTCTAAAAATTTTCTCTTTAAAGGGCATTTAGGCTGAAGCCATTTAATGTTTTAAACTTGGATATGAAATTTTACGTCAAATCTACGATGTCATGTTCGGTGAACGAAACCAATTCACAAATTTTACAGTGCGCATGCGTGAGTCTCCATGAGGAGCTTAAGAATATGGTAGGTATATTAAAATTATTTAAACATTTTAAATTTAATTTTATTACAGAGTGATATGACGCCTCTTTCATACGACCAAGTCTAAGAGAAATTTTGGAGTGATATTCTATTTGGACTTATAAACACGTTACGCCCCTCATCCTTGTAGACAGGTATGAGCTGGCAAGTCGACCTTTGAGACCATCTGGCATAACTAATTGATAGGCGATCCTGGCTTCCCCCCGCGGCTAGGACCACGTGACTCGGAAAACATTTGAAAATGTTTGTACAAAAGATCAACAGGTCGAACTGTCAACTTTTTCACACAGTTATGTTATGTGAGTAAGAGTTAGGATTTTAAATTAAAAGCTCAAGTTTCAGCAATTTCTCTTTCTGTTGGTTTTGACATACACAACTGGTATAATTAAGATTTGTTGGTTACATGATACGTGAGGAGGCACAAGCGTGTTTTTAACTCGTCGTTTGCAGACAGTCATGTTACACAAATACCCTAGCTGACACAATAGTGCAAGGTTTACACTAATTTATCTCTCAAGCTTCCAAAATAGCTTACGTAATCCCGTAATGAGCCGCAAAAAGATTTGTTCCAGCCGCTAGGAAAAAAAGCGCAGGGCTAAGCGTACAATAGGTTTTTGCTTTGATGTAAACAGCTGAAGGCGGCGGATTCCAGTAGGCCATGGCGGAAACAAAACAATGCGCCCATGTTTACGAAATGTGGCGCGTGATAAGGGGATGGATGCTCTCCAGGGTGGAATAACGCTCCCTCGTGTCGAGATCTTGTCAACAAAACGCTATGTTCGCTTGTTTCTTTTTGCTTTCAGCCCGTTTTGTTAGAGTTGCTCATGAAAAATAACATCTCTACCAGATCGAACTGAGAAAATGTAAACAAAACACCTGTTTGCTTTGTTTTTCTTGAGAAAACAGAGTGATATTGGCAGTGTCGACGCTTTTACAACGCTGTGACATTTTAATCCACATTCTGTAGTGACACAAGGTTGCCTAACATGATTTTCTAACCAAAACAGCGTGTTAGTTTCCTACTACGTATTTATACTAAGAACAGGAAACATTTTTATGCAACGGTAGCATTAAAATGGACTATTATGACGTCATAAATTGTGCCAAATTATCCTATTTCTGTACCAGTGCTAAAAATGATTCACGTAACTACCATAGCAGCAACACAACAATGACTTCATCACGACCTATACACACTTTCTCCAATGTGCCTGTAAGAAAAACTGAAATCGTCATTATTTTTCCTTTCTCTACTGATAAGTAGAAGGAAGTATTGTATTCCACCCAAAATTAGATGTCGAGATTTTACCGGAAATATATGTTTTGAGGCCCAAGTCGATATTCCCAACATACATCTGAGTTTATTGACAAAAACCGCATTTCTGATGGGATCTTGGTGTCGAATTTTGTGTGGGATCTAATAATTATTCCCTACTCTACGTACTAGTAAAGTAAAAAGTCCATATTATGTCAATTCTATTTTATTACATAGTTTCAAATTGGTTTCAATTAGTTTCTAAGTTCCAAAGGTATTATAAAAACGAAAATAAGACACAGAAACTGTTTCTAGTGTAGAACTGCCTCAGATTTTCAACTGAGCAGCTAAATAATCCCGTAAGAATAATTTATATAACTTCTGAACACAAGTTTTGCTGCATTTGACTGTTGTTTAGAGGCGCGCAAGTTCCCATTTGACTGTTCTGTAAGAATCCACTATCTTTCGCGGCACGTACTACGGTTTTCATAACCTTTCGCTCCGTCAGGCCCACCAACCAACAAAAATAAAACTTCCACATGCGAAGAAAACGTTTTGTTTCACTGGCAAAGAAAACACTCTTTTGTTCCCACATTCAAATATACATAACCTCAAAAACAGTTGCTAACTTATCGAACAGAAACTTCTGCGTTGGTACCACCGTTCAAGTGTCTATCACATATTTTATGAAAGTCCCACGATATTCTCGCTCCATTCTTCTTTCATAGTCATTTTACGAAGTAACAATGTTTTCTCTTTTACTATATTCCAGAATTCACCACAAATTCATTTTCTGAGGTTTCTGAAAGCAGTTTTGCTTGCTTTACCACGAACCTAACCCCTGTTTCTTATAACTAGCGCTCGGATTTTTAGGTTTTAACAAATGTTTACTTCCTCTACTGCCTGAATCTTAAACAAAAAGCATTTTTAGAAAATCTCCGTGTTTGTGTATGTATGTGTGTACGTCTCTGAACAACATTACTCAAAAAAGATGAGTTGGTTAAATATCAAACTTGGTTATTACTACTATATCTTAAATTTCATGAATATATATATATATATTCAAGGTGTTCCGCACAATGATAATTTTGAAAAACTAAAAATATTACTTCATAATTCAAATATAAGTACCTAGGTAAAACTTGCATCTGGAGGTTTTTTCACTGCATTGGCTTTTCCAGGAAAAAATAAGCCCTTTAAGTACAATTTTGTATACTTTTATGCAATTGTCAAGTATTTAATTGTTGTATTTCTATTATAAAAAGATATATTCTTTAAATTTAAAGCAATAAGCTAACTGGTATTTATTCTATCAAATTTATACTTTTTATCCATTGAGGATTCCTGTGATCAACCTCGTTTCAAGACTGATGATTTAAATACATCACACAAACACAAACACACGCATGCGCACACACGCACTACATACATACACCACGTTTATGACGTAACATAACCTAAGCAATTTAGAACTGTAACAAAAACCATTCGTTTCTTCAACCTTTCTGTTTCTACTGAAAAAATCAATAATATGAATTACAAACAACATCGCATGAAATAATTTTAATGCCTAAAACTGTAATAAAAATCAAACTCAGATAAAATGCTTCAGAATTAAACACAAGCCATTAGATCGTTTGCCCTTGGGTATTTAAATCGCCACGTGTTGAAACTTTAAAACGCTCACAGCAAAAGCTAGGTTAAGTAATGAATGCATGTTTTGGACAAAGCTATACCTTTAATATCTCCAAACTTACCGTTAAAGGGACCCTTAAAACACACTATTCGTGTCAAATAGCATCTTCTATGGCATTAACCATCTTCAGTACATTATTTTGCTCTCGAATTCAGAATAATTTTACTTTTATTCGGTGGAAAATTTCTATTCGTTTTCCTATGGACATGCAAAGACAATTGAATTTCAAGGCTATCGCAATGCGATCTTCTTTTCAAAAGTCTGACGATCGCCTTGGCCTACTGCATTCTTACCCCACATTAAATGTGTAGTAAAGTTTATCTCAATTATCAGGAAGTAGTGCATATAGTAATTATGAGACGTACTGAATTTCATCAAAAATTTCGATACTGATATTTCGTCTAGCTCAATAAAAAAAAAAAAAACCGGCATTTTTAGAAAATACATAAAACACCATATGTTAAAATATATTTTCATGCAAAATGACATGCATGTCTTAAATTTTCTGGGAATAGCGTCTGCAGTTCTGTTCATTGTGGTTAACTTTTGCAAATTCGTGGTGAACCATTTCCGAACTATTCTTCGTTATTTCTTTGGATTGATAATACTTTTCTCAAAAGTGAACTTCTTATTCTTTTTACTTTCTGTACTACGTATAGTAGAGGAAATATTGTATTCCACTCAAAAGTTCCACATCGAGATTCCACCGGAAATATGTTTTGAGGCCCCCTAAAACCTAAAATGCACTTTTAGAAAAAGGTGTGTGTGTGGGGGGGGGGGGGGGGGGGATGGCAAAGAGGATATAGGAATAAGAGTTTGTAAGAATGATTAGTACAAGAGTAGAGAAAGTCATGTGAGTGCCAAAGCTATTACATAGCGACTAGCTCTATAAACATTTGACTATCGCTTAAGCCTATTGTATTCCATATTCTTGATTTATCTCGATTAACAAGGATAAGCCTATGAATGAGTAGAGAATATCATGTGAATGCAAGAAAGATCTTTTTTTTACTTTCAAAAGAAATGTTTACCTTGGCGTTGTTTTGTTTCCAAACACGCCTTGCGAATGATTCAGCGAGCATTTACACGCTATTCAACTTTTTCAGTGTGTAGCAACAGGCAAGGAGATCGGAAAAAGCGGCGCACGGCAGTCAAATGCCGCTGCCCAGTTAAATGGGCCAATTTGGCGTTCCGGCCTATCATCACGTGTAACTAGCAGCTTTAGCGAAAATAGTTAGTGGCTATTCATCCTGGCTACCTGAGGATGCCACCCAGGGTTAAAGAGACGCAAGGAATATCACCTTTTTCACTTTATCTACTACGTGAAGTATTATATTCGACCCAAAATTTCGGTGTCGAGATTTAACCGGAAATATATATTTTAAGGCCACCTAAATACAAAAAAAGCATATCTTTTAAGAATGCAACACAAATATTTTGAACAAAAACTCCTCCGCTTTAAACTACCCTTTACATGGAACATTTTTTGAAAATTTTTGATTTTCTCAAAAATGGTTCTAGTGATTTTGTTTCAAAATGTTATATGTTTCAGATATTTTTATGGCAAATGAAATGTATATTTTGAATTTTCTGGCTATAGCCTATGTAGTCCTGTTTACTCTGGATGACTTTTGAATAAGTCGTAAAGCGTAAGATATAGACCAAATCTTACTGTACAAAAATATAGATCTTGCTAAAACACACAGTTTATGTCCGAATACATTTTTTTGTAGAGTGAACCATTTCAGAGATATTCCTTGCTATTTGTGCGAGTTTAGGAAAGCAAACTTTCGTCAAATGCAACATCGTTAGCAAAGATTTGACTATCGCTCAAAGCCTGCTGTATTCTCGCCTAACAAGAAGATATAGGAATAAGAGTTTGTAAGAATCGTTAATACAAGAGTAGAGAAAGTCATGTGAGAGCAAAACATCAGATTTTTTGTTTTTTTCTCTATTTCTTCACGCGTGCAGCGAAACAACAAAAGCCCCTTCCGTATGCAACTGTTTGCGTTAAAAGGGCCATTCACCAATACAGCTAAGCGTGAATTTGACGAACGTTTGATCTAATTTAAAACTCTGCATATATCAGCATATTAAAGTCATTGAAAAATATAACACTACTGCAGAATGCTTTAAAAACACATAAATTTAACAGGTTTATAATGTTATTCTTTGTATCTCTAGATTTTCATCCCAAATCATAAGAATTATATGAACCAACAAAAGCCAAGATTTTACGTATGCATAATGTCATTACAAATCACCCAATTCTTAAACAACATTAAAGTTTTCAATTTCCTCTTCAGAGCGTAGCAATTCTTTAATTTCCGGATACCTACAGTGGTAAAGGATATATTGCATTGCACCCAAAAATTTTACTTCTAGACTTCATAGTAATATGCCTGTTTTGAGGACCCCTGAACTCAGAAAACAACTTTATGTAATAAATCCAAATGCAGCACAAATACGAAACATGCTTTTTTCAATCTTCTAAAATCGGTTAAAATATATTTTAAGATATTTACAGCATGGATAAACGCATATGTTAAATTTTGTGTGAACTAGAAAACAAGAACAATTTACACAACTTTTTGTAGCGTTAACCGTATCCGAGGTATTTGTTCTTATTGGTTTGAACTTACTAAAGCTTTCAAACTTCAAAATCTGACCCGAATTTGAAAGACAAACCATCGAGTTTGCTTTCTGTACCTCTCAAAAACCAAATTTATAATGAAGGTAGGTTGAAAAATAATATTTTGTTTACACTTAAAAATGAATTGTTAATTAGGAAACACAAATGAGATATGAGTTTTTCTACTCATTCTTCAAGAAAACTGTTATTATTATTCTATTTTCTTCATATTAATTGAGATAAACATTCGAAGGAATAGTTTAATTGGTAATTTCTTTGCAGGTATAATAAAAATATGGGTATCAGTACCCTTAAGCAATTGTTAAGTGTTTTAAGAGTTAGTCGCTATGTGATGGCTTTGAAATTAGGTTCTCTTAGCACGACAAAGAGAAAAAACGAATAGTAAGTTTATCCCTAGGTATTTGAAAATTCAAACTAATAACGAATATCTCGGAAGTGGCAAATTCCAAATTTTTTTTGTGTATTTGATGTGAAGTTTTGGGTAGAATGCAATACTTCCTCTACTTTAAGTGAGCAGTAGTACTCAGTGAGCCTGAAACTAAAATTCCCTTCACCGACAATGTCAAGGAACACATGGCCGAAGAGGAGGACTCACCGATTACTTTGGACCACTGCGCCGGAGGCCTCCAATCCGGATAGTGTTTGGGGAACTGATCCCGGGTCCAGAAGGTCCGAAGCACGACCTTGTAGACGGTGAGCTTCTCCGGTTGGCATGGTTCACCAGCCCTGTCGACGACGGGGTGGGCCCCGACCAGGGCCATAGCCGCCACTAGCAGTAGGAGTATCATCATCACCACCACTACTACTTTACACACACAACTGAAACACTAGGTGCTGCCGCCGCCACAGTGCGAGAACAACTGACTACTGCTACCCGCCCGCACTGCTCGCTATTCCCAACTTATCTCTCCGACTTGCGCTCTGGCATGCGGCGCAAACCTTCGGCCACCTTCGTCACTTTCCGTATCTATCAAGAATTATACAGCCTCTTAATTATTCACGGGTAATTAACATTTAATTGCCATCACACTTCGGTATGCATCTTCACCTGCCAGGTTCGACACCCACAAGGCATGTAACATGACCCGAAACAAAATACATTAAAGTGTTAATTGTTGCTAAGTTTGTATGTGTATTTGTTTCAATTTTTACTTGCTCTACTGGTAAGTAGGGAAGTATTGTATTCCACCCAAAATTCGATGTCGAAATTTCACCAAAAATATGTTTTCAGACCCCTGACTCCAAAAAAAGCATTTTTAGAAAAAGGTCCGTGTGTGTGTGTGTGTCAGTCTGTGGACAGCATAACTCAAAAACGAAAAGTAGGTTAATAACCAAAGTTGGTATTTAAGTTTAATGTCTTTCAAGGATGTGACACGAAGATTTTGAAGAAAATAGCCCCACCCTAAACTACCCTTTACATGGAAAATTTTTCGAAAATTTTGAATTTCTTGAAAATGGGTCTAACAATTTTGATTAAAATGTCATATGTTTGAGATATTTTGATGACAAATGAAATGTATATCTTGAATTTTCTGGCTATAGCCCCTGTAGTCGTATTTACTCTGGACGACGTTTGCATAACTGGTAAACCGTTAGAGATAGACAAAATCTTACTGTGCAAAAAACGTGGATCTTGCTAAAATACACAATTTATGTCTGAATAAATTTCCTTGTAGGGTGAACCATTTCAGAGATATTCCTTGTTAAGTGTGTGAGTTTCGGAAAACATAGAACGTTCGTGAAATCGATCAATCGTTGTTCAATTTTTTATATGTTAAGCGTGCAAAGAGAACGGAATCTCAAAGCTTTAAAACATTTGACTATCACACAAAGCCTACTGTATTATAATATTCCCCTTGTACCTACAAGGAAATAAGCAATAAGATAATTTGTACAAATGTTTATCTCAACTAACATGAAGAAGATATAGGAATAAGAGTTTGTAAGAATGGTTAGTACAAGAGTAGAGAAAGTCATGTGAGTGCAACACGTCAGATATTTAGAATCAGGGATTCTCGAAACATCGGAAACAACGATGAAATCCCTGTATCGAATTTGTGAGTGGAATGCAAGACTTCCCTTATTTACTGTCCATAATACAGGAAGCAAAAAAATTAAGAAATGCTTGGGAACTCGAAAATTTAGCAGCTATAAAGCGACAAAAGGCAAGCAGTAATCAACAATAACATCTGACAAACTATTAGGCAAATGTTACAAGATAAAACGAGGGGAACAACAGAACAGCGGAAGCAAAAGACACCAAGAAAATGAAAGTAACAAAACTAAATTGAATTTGAGCCACAAAAATTATTGTAGCGTGAATGTGTGTATCTTTTAGAAGGCCAATATTATCTGGCGGTGTTCCGCATGAGTGAACACTTGTCATCAAAGTGCCTGCGTCTATTTAAATGCAAGTGAGTAAATGCAAATCACTGCCGCTGCCTGTGTTTATGGAACTCGAAATTGTCCCGCCCTGCAGCAACGAGGGTATTTTCCCTACGTGTGTAATATTAAAAATATCTTGATGGTGGTGTTGCCATAACCCAGTCTACCTTTAGTGCCTCGTTAAAAAGAAAAGACAAACATACAGCCCTGCTTGCTCAGCACCCCAGTCTTCCCAGAAACACAGTGTTACCAACCAAAAAACTCTGCAGTTTCCACCACCAGATGAACAACTTTAATTTGTTCTGCTACTCACCTAAGTAAGGTAGGTCTGTTTACTGGAGCCCGGACCTAAAAATCTAATGTGTTGCACTCACATGACTTTCTCTACTCTTGTACTAACCATTCTTACAAACTCTTATTCCTATATATTCTTCGTGTTAGTTGAGATCAACATTTGTACAAATTATCTGCTTATTTTCAAAGTAGTGCAAAACTCACACAAATAACAAGGAATATCTCCGAAATAGTTCACTCTACAAAAATATTTGTGTGTTTTAGAAAATCTACATTTTTGTATAGTATGCTTTTGTCTATCTCTTACTGTTTACCAGTTATGCAAAAGTCATCAAGAGTAAACAGGACTGTATAGCCTACAGGTAGAAAATTCAAAATATACAATTCATTTGCCAGAAAAAATATGAGGCATATGGCACTTTAATCAAAATTGTTAGAGGCATTTTGGAGAAAATAAAATTAATATGAAAATTTTCCGGGCAGTTTAGGTTGAAGGAATTTTCTTCAAAATATTTGTATCGCGTCCTTTAAAGACATTAAATACCAACATTGGTTTTTAATGGAGTTTCCGTTTTTGAGTTATGCTTACACACACGCGCGGACTCTAAAGAGTGGGTGAGTGAGAGAGTGGGTGCGTGAGAGAGTGGGTGCGTGAGAGAGTGGGTGCGTGAGAGAGTGGGAGGGTGAGAGAGTGGGTGCGTGAGAGAGTGGGTGCGTGAGAGAGTGGGTGCGTGAGAGAGTGGGTGGGTGAGAGAGTGGGTGCGTGAGAGAGTGGGTGCGTGAGAGAGTGAGGGGGTGAGAGAGTGAGGGGGTGAGAGAGTGAGGGGGTGAGAGAGTGAGGGGGTGAGAGAGTGAGGGGGTGAGAGAGTGAGGGGGTGAGAGAGTGAGTGGGTGAGAGTGAGGGGGTGAGAGAGTGAGGGGGTGAGAGAGTGAGGGGGTGAGAGAGTGAGTGGGTGAGAGAGTGAGTGAGAGAGTGAGTGGGTGAGAGAGTGAGGGGGTGAGAGAGTGAGGGGGTGAGAGAGTGAGGGGGTGAGAGAGTGAGGGGGTGAGAGAGTGAGTGGGTGAGAGAGTGAGTGGGTGAGAGAGTGAGTGGGTGAGAGAGTGAGTGGTTGAGAGAGTGAGTGGGTGAGAGAGTGAGTGTGTGAGAGAGTGAGTGGGTGAGAGAGTGAGTGTGTGAGAGAGTGAGTGGGTGAGAGAGTGAGTGGGTGAGAGAGTGAGGGGGTGAGAGTGAGGGTGTGAGAGAGTGAGGGGGTGAGAGAGTGAGGGGTGAGAGAGTGAGAGAGTGAGGGGGTGAGAGAGTGAGTGGGTGAGAGAGTGAGTGGGTGAGAGAATGAGTGGGTGAGAGAGTGAGTGGGTGAGAGAGTGAGTGTGTGAGAGAGTGAGTGGGTGAGAGAGTGAGTGGGTAAGAGAGTGAGGGGGTGAGAGAGTGAGGGGGTGAGAGAGTGAGGGGGTGAGAGAGTGAGGGGTGAGAGAGTGAGAGAGTGAGGGGGTGAGAGTGAGTGGGTGAGAGAGTGAGTGTGTGAGAGCGTGAGTGGGTGAGAGAGTGAGTGGGTGAGAGAGTGAGGGGGTGAGAGAGTGAGTGGGTGAGAGAGTGAGGGGGTGAGAGAGTGAGGGGTGAGAGAGTGAGAGAGTGAGTGGGTGAGTGAGTGGGTGAGAGAGTGAGTGTGTGAGAGAGTGAGTGGGTGAGAGAGTGAGTGTATGAGAGAGTGAGTGGGTGAGAGAGTGAGTGTATGAGAGAGTGAGTGGGTGAGAGAGTGAGTGGGTGAGAGAGTGAGTGGGTGAGAGAGTGAGGGGGTGAGAGAGTGAGTGGGTGAGAGAGTGAGTGTGTGAGAGAGTGAGTGGGTGAGAGAGTGAGTGGGTGAGAGAGTGAGGGGGTGAGAGAGTGAGGGGGTGAGAGAGTGAGGGGGTGAGAGAGTGAGGGGGTGAGAGAGTGAGAGAGTGAGTGTGTGAGAGAGTGAGTGGGTGAGAGAGTGAGTGTGTGAGAGAGTGAGTGGGTGAGAGAGTGAGTGGGTGAGAGAGTGAGGGGGTGAGAGAGTGAGGGGTGAGAGAGTGAGAGAGTGAGGGGGTGAGAGAGTGAGTGGGTGAGAGAGTGAGTGTGTGAGAGAGTGAGTGGGTGAGAGAGTGAGTGTGTGAGAGAGTGAG
This sequence comes from Tenodera sinensis, assembly GCA_030765045.1. Taxonomy (NCBI): domain Eukaryota; kingdom Metazoa; phylum Arthropoda; class Insecta; order Mantodea; family Mantidae; genus Tenodera; species Tenodera sinensis. The sequence continues at coordinate 86,947,431 of CM060973.1, read as the reverse complement.
TGGGTGAGAGAGTGAGTGTGTGAGAGAGTGAGGGGGTGAGAGAGTGAGGGGTGAGAGAGTGAGAGATTGAGGGGGTGAGAGAGTGAGTGGGTGAGAGAATGAGTGGGTGAGAGAGTGAGTGGTTGAGAGAGTGAGTGGGTGAGAGAGTGAGTCGGTGAGAGATTGAGTGGGTGACTGAGTGAGTGGGTGAATGAATGGAGTTTAAGGGCCTGTTGACAACTAGGTAGCTTGGGCCCGTATTTTGTTGACGAAGTGTTGAGAAAGCCATGTGAGTATAAGGGATAGAACAGGTAATACATTTTACCTCTCATTTCTATAATCTCGTCACAGTTCATGTTTATCTGGTTTCTTCCAGCTCGTCTTTTGTTCTCCTTAGCCATCTTACACCGGTCGACCAAAACAAGGAGAGAGGGAGCCAGGCGTATTCCAATCGCACTGACGTCAGAACGAAGTATTAATTGCTCTGTATGTCAGTGTTATATTCGGATCAATAGAAGCTGTATCTCCTCCACCTGGTGCAAGGCTCTGGGGTAATGTTTCCCCTCTTATCTGACCCATACAGGCCACGTTACCTACTTGTATTTATTGCTAGTATCACCTTCCAAACCTTCATCTCCAACACCACACCACGTAGTTAGCATTTAGATTGGGCGTCCAATATCTCTCAAGCAAATCTTGCGATTTAGTGACTGACCTCTGCAACATAATTCCAGGAATCCGATACACACAATTAGTATGACTCTATCTAGTGGGCTTAACACCTGGATCGTTCTTACTCATGCACCTGAAGGTGGGAGGGATGAGGTGAGGGAATACAACGGGTGGTCGGACCCTAGGAGAGACGACAACAGAGGGCAGGGTCCCCAACAGCTACAGCAACTCCCCAGTGGCGGCCAGTACAACCGGATTCCCTCAACATGGCGGCTCACACATCTCCTGAAGGGCTAGCAACATCCGCCGATCCGGAATGTGATGATGTATACAGAGCAAATTCCCTACCATGCACGCCAAAACTCCCACCAACACTTCCAACCCTGAAATAACCAAACAAGATGAAAGGTGAAGTGAATTATCGGCATAGAAAATTCGGAAAAGTGGGTTTAATTCCCGTTGATGACTTTCCTGATCCATGGGTATGACAAAGTAGAGGTCTGCGCTGGCTCGGGCCTGGGCTCGAAAATTAAGAGGTTCAAAATCATCATCATCATCGGGACCCAGATATTTACATTGTGTTCTAGTTCTTATTTGTGGTTTTTTTTCCATGGAAAATATCAGGGGAGCACGATTTTATCAATGGTAACTAAAATTATACGTTTCTCATGGGTCATATAAAGTCATATTTTGATATTTTAACATTTGTTGTCTTTTTTTGCCATTTTTGCTTTCTCTGCTACGCATAGTAAAGGAAGTATTCGATTCGATGTGGAGATTTCACCAGAAATATGTTTTGAGGCCCCCTGAATCCAACAAAAGCATTTTTTGAAAAATGTCATTGTGTGTGTGGCTGTCTGCGTGTCAGTCTGTGGACAGCATAACTCAAAAACGAAAAGTTGGTTGGTATTTAAGTCTAATGTCTTTCAAGGATGCGACACAAAGATTTTGAAAAAAATTCATCCACCCTAAACTACCCTTTATGTGGAAAGTGTTTCGAAAATTTTAATTTCTTGAAAAGGGCTCTAACAATTTTGATTAAAATGTTAGATGTTTGAGATATTTTCATGACAAATGAAATGTATATCTTGAATTTTCTGGCTATAGCCCCTGTAGTCGTATTTACTCTGGACGACTTTTGCATAACTGGTAAACCGTTAGAGATAGACCAAATCATACTATACAAAAAAATGTAGATCTTGCTAAAATACACAATTTATATCTCAATAAATTTTCTTGTAGGGTGAACCATTTCGGAGATATTCCTTGTTATGAATGTGAGTTTCGGAAAACTTAGAACTTTCGTGAAATGGATCATCGTTCATTTCTTTATATGTTAAAGTGTGCAAAGACAACATAATCTCAAAACTTTAAAACATTTGACTGTCGCTCAAAGCCTACTGTATTCTAATATTCCCCTTGCATCTATAAGGAAATAAGCAATAAGATAATTTCTGCAAATGTTTATCTCAACTAACACGAAGAAGATATAGGAATAAGAGTTTGTAAGAATGGTTAGTACAAGAGTAGAGAAAGTCGTGTGAGTGCAACACATCAGATGTTTCATATTATAGTCATATGTTGTCTTAAATTTTGGTATTTTTGCCATTATTTTTGCTTCCAGTCGTCACAAAGATGATTTTTCATATCTCCCAATTTTTGTCCCGTTACAATGTGCGTGGAAATAGACCATCATTCCTTTTTGAAAACTTTAAAATGATTGCAATTTGCTGCTGTAATTCTTATTTCTCATCGTCCAAAATGTGACATTGTGTGGATTGAGCAACTAATAAATTCAAAATGCAACAATAAAATTAATATTATCTATTTATTATTGTGTGTGCTAGATTTTTAAAGTATATCTCAAATAAAATGTTAATTTAAACAGCATTAAATTTTTGAAGAATTCGAAAATGCACTCAAAAAATTGTAGCTCATATTTGTCGTCATATTTTCTAATTTGTTCGGTCATAAGTGCTTGCATATTTCTAACATTTTGAGGTCATCAACATCCGGGCCCTAATCGTCATCATTATGAGTATCATCATCAACCTTTAAGGTAGGTCAGATAGGCCTGTTTCGGCTCAGAATGGGCCTTCACAGCGTCTCCGCGGTCTTCCAATCTCTCTACTACCAACTGGTTTGTACTGCAAGGACTCTTTGGTAAATCTTTCTTCTGGCATTTGCAGATATGATCTTGTCATTTCATTTTGTACTCTCTGATTTTGTCGATTTTTGGTCGATGTTTTATTGTTCCACCTTGGATATGATCTTTGAGACATAGCCAGGTTCGAACCTCAAAAATTTCATTTCAGACGTTTCAATTACTCGTTTGTCAGTTCTGTTCAAGGTCCAGGTCTCGGCTCCATAAGATACAATGGGCACTGCCATAGCTTTATAAAATTTTAATATAGTATCTCTTCTTGTGTTGGTTTTCAATGTTCGTTTTATAGTGCCATATATGTTTTGAAATTTATATATTTTTTGTTTTAAATCTCTACACACATCCTAAGTAGCTGAAATATCTTGTCCTAGTATTAATATTTACCAATGAAGGCTATCGCCTTCGTTTCCTCTGCTGAAATAAATTGTACCTCTAGATTGAGTTACAAAATAATTTATCATATTTTAGCCACCGGTGTCGAAATTCAGAAAACAGCGTAATTAATGCAGCATTTTTACTACTATTCTGCTGACACGTTTCAAATAGTAACAACAATAACAATGCCCCATGAACAGCCGCATGATACAGCGAGAAAGATACGATTTTTAAATACCTTTATTCGAAGCGGACCGTGCAGACCTCTATGACAAGGTGTTACTGTCTAACGATGAACCTAAGAATCAAACTACAATCTCGTAAGCTGGACGATATGAATGGGGCTTTATCATGGTTTCACTCAGTCGCCAAGATACATACCGGTTTGGATATTTTAATACCGCCAGCCAAAGCTACATCTCAACTATAAAACAGTAGTATAAATAAAAAGTAGATGGTAATAGCGAATGCTGTGCCATCTAGCAACAGACAATGTAAGCAGATAGACTAGATGGCACGCTAATGCCATCTGCACGTCGGAGGCGGAGGTACAGATCTACTGATCCCTTTGTGTACACGTGATGAAGCAAGATGTATGCTATAGGGATAAGACCTAGGCAGTTAATTGCTCTCCATACACCGTTCTACAAATAGATATCTCCTAACAGATCCGTAGCGATAAGACTTCACGCTACAATAACAGGACCATACTCTCCAATCACATGTGCCGGCGGAGTAATACATATTTGCCGCTGAGCCAGAGTTTTGTCCCACAAGAGTTCTTTTACATGCCAGTAAATCTACTGACATTTAAGTACAATTAAAATCCATCGGTCTGGTCCAGATTTGAACCCGCGACCTTGGGATCAGTAGGCCAGCGTCTAATCAATTGAACCACCCAGACAGTTCAATCGTTGAGAAGTCGAATATAAGACATTCTCGAATCCCTTGCAATCGCAACATCCGCTGTACCTTACCGTAGTCATCACAGAGTCGTTCGGAGAACAACATTTTCGTCACACATTGTCTTGTTTTGCTAGACTCCCCGAGACTTGGGAGAGTTCTAGTTCTGTGGCGATACAGCTTATAGAGTTTACGCTGGGCTAGCGCGCTGCTTATCTGTTTACAACTCCGACTACCCGACGCCAACCTCCCGATAACATTGCGCAATAGCCACTACATCATATAGAAGTAAAGCTCGAAAATTATGAAATAATGTTGAATTTCTCTACCAAATTCCCTGAATTCAAAAATAAATGAATGAAATCCTGATAGAAAAATATCCATGTATGTGATTCAGCGCATTCGGAGACTTGAATATCCCACGTTGAGCTGCTGCGCGGTTTACACAAGCAGATATTTCCAAATTGCAGTTGAGTTTATTGATAGTTTGTTCTATATGTTATCGTCTACCGGATATAAAAATAGGCGGTTTGCTATACCGCCTCTTTCTTTATCAGGAACAAATACAAAAATGTAAGTGGTGATCCAAGACACACGCGGGCTAGCACCTCCTTCCCAGGAGGACGGGATGAGGCGAAGTGAGACCGGAGGCTAGTCAAAAAGCGGAGCTAGCGAAGCCCAGGGACGCACACAACTCCCTGACAGTTACAGATATTGACACCTGGCGCACAACTGATCTGTTTCTTCTACCCACGGAGAGGGCGACGAGGTGACTCTTGCGGCCAGGTCAGCAACTTCCAGGGAGGGCCAGGGAAGATACCTCTCCAGAGCTCACAGCCACCGCTAAGCCGCAACGCGCGAACACCGTCGCCTGGTCCCTGAAACAGATGAACATTAAGATAAGGATTAGTAGAGTAAAACCGTGGTGGAAGAGAGATAATTCCTACATTTGCCTACATCAGGTAATACCACAAAACCCTGCGTCAGAACGTGAGGAACGAAGCTGAGACCACCTGAATGTGAGTCTTGCGCTACCGCAGCGCCACCTCCCTGAGACTATGTACCTGGCAGGGAAGTAAGTATGGAATAAACCTGGAGAAGATCGTCCAAGCGTATACACTTGCACGGAAAGCCTTAAAGCCCTCGTTTCTTTAAAACTTTTGGCCTAATTTTGTTTTAATTAACAAGTTTAAAGGGTAGAGGTGCGTGCCGAAGTCTTCACTTTCTGTACACGTCAGAGGTGGTGGAAATATGAAGGAAGTTAACGCAACTTAATTTCCACTGTAGGATACAAGGAGCCCTTGGATTTTCCTTCAGGACCTTCTAACTTCTCATGCTATCTCTCGTCTCCATTTCTGAGAATGATAAGGTCTTTGTTTCAGCTTCTATGTCTGCAGCACGAGCGAAAATTACTAACTAGAGAAGCTAATGTATTCCAGCCCAAAAGTTCCACACCAGAAATACTTGTTTTGAAGTCTCCTGAACCTTAAAAAGCACTTTATAGAAACATCTGTGTGTTGCACTCACATGACTTTCTCTACTCTTGTACTAAACATTCTTACAAACTCTTATTCCTATATCTTCTTCGTGTTAGTTGAGATAAATATTTGCCGAAATTAATTTATTGCTTATTTCCTTGTAGGTACAAGGGGAATATTAGAATACACTAGGCTTTGTGCGATAGTCAAATGTTTTAAAGCTTTGAGATCCCGTTCTCTTTGCACACTTAACATATAAAACAATGAACAACGATGTTCCATTTCACGAAAGTTTTAAGTTTTCCGAAACTGACACAAATAACAAGGAATATCTCCGAAATGGTTCATCCTACAAGAAAATTTATTGCGACATAAACTGTGTACTTTAGCAAGATCTACATTTTTTCTTTGCTACGATTTGGTCTATCTCTTACGGTTTACCAGTTATACAAAAGTCATCCAGAGTAAATACGACTACAGGGGCTACAGCAAGAAAATTGAAGATACACATTTCATTTGTCATAAAAATATCTCAAACATATGATATTTTAATCAAAATCGTTTGAGCCATCATCAAGAAAATCAAAATTTTCGAAAAAATTTCCATGTAAAGGGTAGTTTAGGGTGGGATTATTTTCTTTAAAATCTTCGTGTCGCATCCTTGAAATGCATTAAACTTAAATACCAACTTTGGTTTTTAACCGAGTTTTCCTTTTTTAATTATACGGTCCCAGACTGAGACACACATGCAGACAAACACACACGCACAAACACACAGAGAGAGAAACCTTTTTTCTAAAAATGCTTTTTTTGTATTCAGAGGGCTCAAAACACTTCCGGTGAAATTTCGACATCGAACTTTTGGGTGGAATACAATACTTCCTCTACTTACTATACGTAGTAGAGAAAGTAAAAACCTAACATAATAATTAAATGTGAGAGACACAAAAGATAGTAATGAAGACATATCTGTGGCAGTCATTTTGAAATCCCCCGCCATCTATCGCATCATCTTAATTAAAACATCTCTATCAAATATGGAATCAGACGCTACAGATTCAGCGAAAGATGTGTAAGTCAACAAACTGCGGCTCGTTTATTTTAAAACACGGGACACGTGTTTTAATATTGCTCCAGTCGCCATTAAAATCTTTATATCCCATAAAAATCTGTCGCGCCGGCACTGCAATAATTTCAAAGCCGCTTCCAGTAAATTACCAGTTCGATATATATCGAGTTTTATGTTGTTCCGCCGCACCGCTGAAGCAATAATTATTATTGCTTAACGACACCATTTGCCTGCTCGCTCGCAGTTCTAAGAAAGCACGGCCGTCTGGAATATTTTTGCCCAAACTCGCACTACATGATATTTAAATGCAAATTTGCCCGACGTTGTTTAGATAGCATGGAGTGCAAACATCGCTACTACGAGAAAATGCCATTTGCTGTGCCTGTAAAAGGCCAATAACGTTCTGCAGTGATGGAGAGCCAAACTCTCGGCATAAAACACCAGAAAACTCGCGCCACGGCTTCATAAAAGTACAAACCCGACTTATTGCGTGTAACGAAGCTGTTTTGTTTGCAGCTTTCAAGGCCTCCTGCATACTTCCCTTATACAGCTTCTTTCATCAGAAGTAATGCAAATGGAAGTACAGTTAACTGTTGTTTCTATCTCTACAACATAGATGGGGAAGTATAGGATACCCACAAATTTGATATCCAGATTTCACCGGAAATATTTCCTTCGAGACATATGAATATAAAAAAACACTCTTAGAAAAAGGTCTGCATGCGAGTTTGTGTATTTGTGTGTGTTTATGTGTGTTTCTGTGTTTATGTATTCACGTGTGTGTTTGTGGGGTGTTTGTATGTGTATCTGTTTACGTGTGTGTTTTTCTGGATCTTAACACTAGAAATGTAGCTGTTAAAGTATTATATCTAATAACTTCTGAATTATTAATAAACTTCCTGTTTAAAAGAACTCTTTCAATAATAACAATGAGAAACGTAAGTTGCCGTAAGTCGCTGAAACGATAAGCGGCAAATCCCCTTGCATCTCCCGCCAAGTGTGGCTAACCCGACCGCGGTGTTTAGGCGCTACGGATTGCTGGTATTCAAGCACAGTGAAATATTGTTCTAAGGCCGTAAGAGAAGCAACATCTGTTAGAAATATGCGCTATTTTTATCAAAGTTCCACCTAATTTACTATACTACACGTTGCCAAATCTAAGCTTCTGTTTAAACACAACTTCAACTTTGTTACTTGCTAAATTCTACAAATTCCTTTCCCTTTTTACTTTTCAGAAGTTTGTTAACGTGTGTGTTTGCAAGTGTGTTAGGTGAGTTGAGTAGAACATTTAATTGCCTATGCTGCTCTGATGTATAACTAATTTATTTGCCTCAACACATAACCTTCCTTGCTAATGATTTCTAATCCCCTAAAAGAATTTTCAGCACTATCGTAACCTTGACATAAATGGTGCTCACAGTTTATTACTGTTTCTGTCTGTCTCACAAACACCTGGCTGCAACAATACACTCACTAAAAACTGGCTTCTTTCGACAGTAACTGACATCGCCGAGAATGACGTAGCGCCGATTTTTCTGGAAATTCACCTCTCCTCGAAGCTTCTCGTAAACAAGTGCATGAATAGCTTCAAGAACTATGTGCAATCTGGCCTTTTTCCTGAACACTCCTTGTCATCGGCCACGTGTTTGCGAGGTAGCTAAAACCGAGCTTCCCTTTGACTGGTGGCCGGTGCCGCAATATGGAAATTATTGTGGCAAAATGACAACATAAATCCAATTACTTTTCTATCACTTTATTTTCTTGTAAAACTTATGCACAAAAACACAGTTCTCTTTTACAGTCTTTCGTGATATTACTATCACAACTGTTAACCTTGACTCAGTTATTTCACTGTCTTTCTTCACTTTGTTTCTCTAACGCCAACTCTGACGATACAATCACTCGACACTCATTAAAACTTCGCTTCCACGCGATATATATTTCACAGCTATCTCACACTCACGCACTGACCGACTCAAAAACTGGGGCAGCACAATCTTGAGCGTCTTTGTTACGCAACGCGTCCTTTGTTGTGCACCGCGGCTGTTGTCACATTATTTATTGCAATGATTTATATATCTCCCTATGATTTCTTTAAAAGCCTATTTATTTTACTAGACTAAGATAAACTTTGGCTAACCACTGAAGGTTTCTCAGTACAATATCCGTAAATTCCTGCAAGATTACACCCTAGCTCATTGTTGAATTGCCAGTCCAGCTGACAGTAATGTACACTTGTGAGCGGAAATGGTTACCTTTGTCAACAAATGGATCCCTGGGGTTTTCATGAAGAGGTTTCATCACAATAAAAATAAATACAGTTATATTTAAAGTGCATGTGTCGAGTATGGTCATTTGTTTGAACAAGGTGCGGTCCCCGGAAGTGTGTAATTGTGCGGGGCCCGGAGAGGGGGAGGTGCTAGCCCCTAATTAGTCTAAGCCCGCCGCTCGCTCGCACATATCACACTGCCCCCCCCCCCCCCATCTGAGAGTTACGCAGCATTAGTAGGCCCTTCCTTGCTTCTAGCGCAGGCGGAAAACCTGGCGTAAAAACTTTTAATTGCCGTCATAAATGTGATGACGGATTTTAATGACCAACTCTTGATATATAAGCTACTAATAGACGTCCAGCTTCTGTTGGAACACCCAGATATAGGCTTTGCTCTTTTCTATTAGCCCGTTGGATCTATTATGTCATAAAGAAACTAGCTCAAACACTCTGTTATCCTTACAACCCTTACACTTATGTTGGGTACTTCAAAGAACCCAAAATAAACAAAATAAGTAAATAAAACAGCAAACACTATGAAAACCACTGTTGAAAAACTCCAAATATCCCCCAAAAGGAAAGCTGTGTGAATGTAAAACGTATTTCTGTATCAATCTTATAGAAAACTGTATGACTTCTTTGTAGAAGGGGGAGTAAAGAAAGAACTGAGATTATATTTCATAAAAAACTTGTGAGTAGAGATAACTGTGTGAATGTAATGTTTTAAATTTCAATTTCAAACAAATGGAACATTGTATGAATTGTTTGTAGATGAGTGAGTAGAGAAAGAACTGTGATTGTGTTTCGCAAAAGAAAAGTGAGTAGAGAAACCGTGTGAATGTTATATGATCCATAGAAAATCCATAGAAAATAGTTGGAAAGTGTCAGATCTGGCCACCGTGGAACTGGTCCACCTCTACCAATCCATCGATTTGAATATGGGACGTTGAGGTGATTCCGCACATTTACATCAAGTGTGCTGGAGCTCACGTCGGCCATTTTAGCACCTGTGTCATACTGCAATTAAAAACTGTACTAGAAACTCACAAGTAACAGCGTAAGATGCGCACCAAGGACTCTGTGGATTTGTTTGTTTGTAGTGTTTAACGCCCGCTTTTACTACTACGGCACCGCAGGCGGTGACACTGATGATACATGGAATGAAGATGGAGCACCGGTGGAATGAGATGGCGGGGGAAACCGGAGTACCCGGAGAAAACCCGCCCTGACGCCGCTTCGTCCACCACGAATACCACATGCGGGTCCCTGGGATGACTCTGTGGATGAATTATATGCTTAAGATATGTTTATGACAAATGAAATGTATATTTTGAATTGTCTGGCTATAGATCCATTTCGGAGATATTCCTTGTTATGTGTGTGAGTTTCGGAAAACAAAACCTTTCGCGAAATGCAACATCGTTGTTCATTTTTTACTTTCTCAACTGGTAAGTAGGGTAAGTATTGTATTCCACCCAAAAATTCGATGTCGAGATTTCACCATAAATATATGCTTTGAGGCCCCCTGAATCCAAAAAAAAAAAAACAAAAAAAAAAGCATTTTTAGAAAAAAGTCTGTGTGTGTGTGTGTGTGTGTCAGTCTGTTGACAGCATAACTCAAAAACGAAAATTCGGTTAAAAACCAAAGTTGGTATTTAAGATTAATGTCTTTCAAGGATGCAACACGAAGATTTTGAAGAAAATAGCCCCACGCTAAACTACCCTTTGCATGGAAAATTTTGATTTTCTTGACAATGGCTCTAACGATTTTGATTAAAATGTCATATGTTTGAGATATTTTTATGACAAATGAAATGTATATCTTGAATTTTCTGACTATAGCCCCTGTAGTCCTATTTACTCTGGACGACTTTTGCATAACTGGTAAACCGTTAGAGATAGACCAAATCATACTATACAAAAAATGTGGATCTTGCTAAAATACACAATTTATGTCCAAATAAATTTTCTTGTAGAGTGAACCATTTCGGAGATATTCCTTGTTATGTGTGTGAGTTTCGGAAAACAGAACTTGCGTGAAATGGAACATCGTTCATTTTTTTTTTTTTTTTTTTTTTTTTTTTTTTTAATGTTAAGTGTGCAAAGAGAACGAAATGTCAAAGCTTTAAAACATTTGACCATCGCACAAAGCCTACTGTATTCTAATGTTCCCCTTGCACCTACAACGAAATAAACAATAAGATAATTTGTACAAATGTTTATCTCAACTAACACGAAGAAGATATAGGAATAAGAGTTTGTAAGAATGGTTAGTACAAGAGTAGAGAAAGTCATGTGAGTGCAACACATCAGATTTTTTAATTTGATGCTGAGAACATTATAAGTAGATCGTGACGTGTGTTAACACAAAGGGAGTTTTAAATCATTGGAAACCTAAGAGAATGCATTCGCAGTAAAATCACGTTTAATTGCCATGGCAGTACAGACAGGTGCAAATGTAGGGAGGACAGAAGAGCATCGTGTTGCGTGTGCTAAACGGGGCACACCAAGAATAACGTAACGCTTTTAGCACACTATGTTTATCTCCCTCCCTCTCTCTCTCTCTCTCTCTCTCGTTCTCATCTCTTAATAAACCTTCTTAGTTAAGGTAAGTGTTCAGGTGACATCAGTGGTCGTAAATAGCGTTCCTCCACACAATGCACCCTAAATAATGTCTCTACATGTGATGTAAACACTGTACACTACTGGTAAATAATCATTCCTAGTACAGTACTGGTAAATAATGTCTCTACATGTGATGTGAACACTGTACACTACTGGTAAATGATCATTCCTAGTACAGTACTGGTAAATAATACCTCTACATCTGATGTAAACACTGTACACTACTGGTAAATAATCATTCCTAGTACAGTACTGGTAAATAATGTCTCTACATGTGATGTGAACACTGTACACTACTGGTAAATGATCATTCCTAGTACAGTACTGGTAAATAATACCTCTACATCTGATGTAAACACTGTACACTACTGGTAAATAATCATTCCTAGTACAGTACTGGTAAATAATGTCTCTACATCTGATGTAAACACTGTACACTACTGGTAAATAATCATTCCTGGTACAGTACTGGTAAATAATGTCTCTACATCTGATGTAACCACTGTACACTACTGGTAAATGATAATTCCTAGTGCAGTACTGGTAAATAATCCCTCTACATCTGATGTAAACACTGTACACTACTGGTAAATGATCATTCCTAGTACAGTACTGGTAAATAATCATTCCTAGTACAGTACTGGGAAATAATGTCTCTAGATGTGCTTTAAACACTGTATACCACTGGTAAATAATCATTCCTAGTACAGTACTGGGAAATAATGTCTCTAGATGTGATTTAAACACTGTATACCACTGGTAAATAATCATTCCTAGTACAGTACTGGTAAATAATGTCTCTACATGTGATTTAAACACTGTATACCACTGGTAAATAATCATTCCTAGTACAGTACTGGGAAATAATGTCTACATGTGATTTAAACACTGTATACCACTGGTAAATAATCATTCCTAGTACAGTACTGGTAAATAATGTCTCTAGATGTGATTTAAACACTGTATACCACTGGTAAATAATCATTCCTAGTACAGTACTGGTAAATAATGTCTCTAGATGTGATTTAAACACTGTATACCACTGGTAAATAATCATTCCTAGTACAGTACTGGTAAATAATGTCTCTACATCTGATGTGAATACTGTACACTACTGGTAAATGATTATTCCTAGTACAGTACTGGTAAATAATGTCTCTACATGTGATGTAAACACTGTACACTACTGGTAAATAATCATTCCTCGTACAGTACTGGTAAATAATGTCTACATGTGATTTAAACACTGTATACCACTGGTAAATAATCATTCCTAGTACAGTACTGGTAAATAATGTCTACATGTGATTTAAACACTGTATACCACTGGTAGATAATCATTCCTAGTACAGTACTCGTAAACAATGTCTCTACATGTGATTTAAACACTGTATACCACTGGTAAATAATCATTCCTAGTACAGTACTGGTAAATAATGTCTACATGTGATTTAAACACTGTATACCACTGGTAAATAATCATTCCTAGTACAGTACTGGTAAATAATGTCTACATGTGATTTAAACACTGTATACCACTGGTAAATAATCATTCCTAGTACAGTACTGGTAAATAATGTCTCTACATCTGATGTGAATACTGTACACTACTGGTAAATGATTATTCCTAGTACAGTACTGGTAAATAATGTCTCTACATGTGATGTAAACACTGTACACTACTGGTAAATAATCATTCCTCGTACAGTACTGGTAAATAATGTCTACATGTGATTTAAACACTGTATACCACTGGTAGATAATCATTCCTAGTACAGTACTGGTAAATAATGTCTCTACATGTGATTTAAACACTGTATACCACTGGTAAATAATCATTCCTAGTACAGTACTGGTAAATAATGTCTACATGTGATTTAAACACTGTATACCACTGGTAAATAATCATTCCTAGTACAGTACTGGTAAATAATGTCTCTAGATGTGATTTAAACACTGTATACCACTGGTAAATAATCATTCCTAGTACAGTACTGGTAAATAATGTCTACATCTGATGTGAACACTGTACACTACTGGTAAATGATTATTCCTAGTACAGTACTGGTAAATAATGTCTCTACATCTGATGTAAACACTGTACACTACTGGTAAATAATCATTCCTCGTACAGTACTGGTAAATAATGTCTACATCTGATGTGAACACTGTACACTACTGGTAAATGATTATTCCTAGTACAGTACTGGTAAATAATGTCTCTACATCTGATGTAAACACTGTACACTACTGGTAAATAATCATTCCTCGTACAGTACTGGTAAATAATATCTCTACATCTGATGTAAACACTGCACAATACTGGTGCAGAAGACATTATTAGATTTGTACTTTCTCTGCTACGTATAGTAGGTAGAGAAAGTATTGTATTCCAGCCAAAAATTCGATGTTGAGATTTCACCCTGAAAGAATTTTGAATCTGTCAGTCTGTGGACAACATAACTCAAAAAAGAAAAGTCCGTTAAAAACCAAAGTTGGTATTTAAGTTTAATATCTTTCAAGGATGCGACACGAAGATTTTGAAGAAAATAGCCTCACCCTAAACTATCCTTTACGTGGAAAAATTTTCGAAAATTTTAATTTTCTTGAAAATGACTAACGATTTTAATTAAAATGACATGTTTGAGATATTTTGATGACAAATGGAATTTATATCTTGAATTTTCTGGCTTAGCCCCTGTAGTCGTATTTACTCTGGACGACTTTTGCATAACTGGTAAACCGTTAGATATAGACCAAATCATACTATACAAAAAATGTAGATCTTGCTAAAATACACAATTTATGTCTCAATAAATTTTCTTGTAGGGTGAACCATTTCGGAGATATTCCTTGTTATGTGTGTGAGTTTGGGAAAACAAAACTTTCGTGAAATGGATCGTCGTTGTTCATTTTTTTATATGTTAAGTGTCCAAAGAGAATAGGATATCAAAGCTTTAAAATATTAAAAGCCTACTGTATTAATAGGATAAATTGTACAAATGTTTATGTCAACTAACAGGAAGAAGATATAGGAATAAGAATTTGTAAGAATGGTTGGTACAAGAGTAGATCAGATTTTTTCCCTTGTAAATTGAAAGAGCACTTGTTAAACACAAAGTGTAAAGCATCAGCAGACATTGGCTAGCCCCTCGTGCTACTTAGATTTCACAACAAGTCAACAGATGTCGTTATTATGATGAACGATGTCTAAGTGACAGTAAAAAACTGTTCTTAAGTACACAGTAGCACGTATGATTCATCGTCCTCCTAGATGCTAAATTACAGAGGCTGACAATTTTTTATAAAACAAAGCTAGACATGAGGATTGCAAAGTGTGTGCTCATTTATATCTGTTAGAACGAAGATGACAAGCTGCTGTCCAATCTCAAGACGACTCCTCCGCCCTCTATTAGCAGCACGATTTTAAAACAAATGACATCTGCATTCTGCACACTTTATTTCCGCTGCGTTCTAGATGTGTCGCTTCAGAGAGTGACCCAAATGCAACCGCGTTTATTGTTAAATCTGTGTCAACATGTGGTACATTTCCTTTTCAGCAGAGCCTGCATTTTGATGACCTAAAACACTTTCAAAATCAGCTATAAAATTACCAAAAAATAATCCAAAGCTTGTATGGAATGTAATCCTAGCATTAAATCGAATTATGACGGCATAAAACGTGTAAAATACCTTCCTTCTGACACCAGTGCCAGAAAATGAATGGCAGCAAGATAGCAATGACGTCATCATCGCCAGAACGTAATATCTTCCTATGTCCAACTTTTTTGACCAAACAGTTTGTATCCAATGTAACTGCACACAAAAGAAACAGTCTCTGTCACACTATGATTCATTTTGATCCAAAACAAATGACAGTTCACGTAGCAAGTAGTTCACATTTACGTGAATGTTATTTTGAAGTTGGCCCGCCCCATTATTGCACCTCTAGTGGGAAGAAGTGACAAAAGGAACTCTATCTTAAACCCTGGGACGGAGTAATACATACAGTTTACACAATCTGTAGTAAGAGTTGCAGGTTAGTCGCCCATCAAACTGCAGGCCAAGTGTTATGAGCACGTTTGCAGGACATGGGAGTAGTTTCTGCAGTAATAGGAAGAGGGATAACAGGACATGGGATGTAAAATTCATGGTTTCACATTTCTTGTGGTTCAACCTCCAGTTCCCAATCCAGGTTGGTATGACATTAAGAGACGTCTAGTAAAGTTAACTTGCTACTTGTTGGTGTGACGGTTTAAAGCAGAATGACTTTTCTGCCTCACGTAGTTGTCGGTGAAACTATTTGAATTAACAATGATCTCTGACGTAGTAAGAGGAGTCGTTGTTGTAGCTATGAGTACTGCATCTCTGGGTCTGCGTGGGTGTTTTAGAAAGAGTGACACTGATTTCAAAATTAACAGCTTTTTAATAAAGTATTATTTTAAAATTCTTTTCCTAGGAGAAATTGCCAACCAATATATGAAGTGTTGTAGAAGTAATTCAGGAATCCACATTAACTGTATATACTCTTAAACTTTCACACTTTCTCTTTACTCGTTGACTGGCTTCGCCATCCCTACTTGTTCGTTTTCTCCCCGTATTTATTAACTTTTATTTAAAATAGTTTCAACCGTTATTATTAAATGCTTTATTTATCTTTTATTTTAATTTATATTTTTAAAGTAGCTATACATTTTGGTATCAAAGTAAACTAAACTCTGGCGTACTTACACAGTTGACTCAACCTATAAGAAACGAATATATTAGGCGTATACAAAATGATGATAGAATGCCTGCCTACTGTGCATGGTGTCCCGGGTTCGATTGCCGGCAAGGCGTAGGAATTTTTCTCCAGCCAAGATTATTCCTCATCGTTCCCCGAATCTGGAAGTATAATGTTAGACCGCTCGCCTACCACCACTATTCGTGGTGGACGAAGCGGCGTCTGGGCGGGTTTTCTCCACCATTCATTCCACCAATTACTCCATTATCACCCTTCCGATCATCCACTTGGCTGACCACCCGCTTCCAGGTCTTCACTCTGTCTGGTCCAGAGGTCCCTCTACTGGCTTGTGAGTCCTAGGGGTGTAAGTCCTGCATAAAGGGAGGGTAGTCGAGATAAACATTTGTATAAATTATCTTATTGTTCATTTCCTTGTAGATACAAGGGAGATATGCGAAGACATAGGCTTTGAGCAATAGTAAACTCTTTTAAAGCTTTCAAATTCCGTTGCCTTTGCACGGTTAACATAAAAAAATGAACGATGTTCCATTTGACAGAAGCATAAGTTCTTCAAAACTCACACAAATGACAAAGAGAACTTCCGAAATGGTTCACTCAAGAAAAAAGTTATTTAGACGTAAATTATGTGTTTTAGCAAGAAATACAGGGTTTAGCAGTTATGCAAAAGTCATCCGGAGTAAATAGGGGCTATAGCCAGAAAATTCAAGATATATATATATAGCATTTTAAGTAAAATTGTTACAGCCATTTTCAAGAAAATCAAAAATTTTGAAAAAATTTTCATGTAAAGGGTAGTTTAGGATGGAGTAATTTTCTTCAAAATCTTCGTGTCGCATCCGTTAAAGACATTAAACTTAAATACTAACTTTGATTTTTAACCGATTTTTCGCTTTAGATTTATGTTGTCCAGAGACAGACACATACACACACGGACCTTTTTCTAAAAATGCTTTTTTTTTATTCAGGGGCCTCAAAATTTCCGCTGAAATCTCAACATCGAATTTTTGGGTGGAATACAATACTTCCTCTACTTTACTATACGAGTAGAGAAAGTAAAAATATAACAAATTAAATTTCAGCCCCCGGGGGGTCACTTAAGTGAGCGGTGAATCAATTGCAGGACCAGCATGGGTTAACACGAAGTGACGCAGTGTGGTGGAATCCCTTAACAATGGGTCTGCATGAAATGCTTGCCAACAATGCTAGGTCACACAGCAGCAGATTCAGGTGTGGCTCAGCATGTATGAAATCCTGCTTCTCGCTTTTTTGGAAAGCAATCCGCCGTGCCATGTTCCCCATACTCCAGGAATAACTGCAGTCAGTCAGTCAGTCTGTGTGTTTTTATAGCCCTTGTTGTCAGTTCTCTACACAACCCCAACCCCAACCCCCTGAGCTGCGGCGTGCTTCATTCATTCATTCGCATGCACTACAGTACCCCACCCCGCGACAAATTACCATCCAAAACCTTACTTACCGTTTAACACTCATGTCAAAATATTGCACATTTAGTTTCCGACTGAAACTGAACAATCAATCGTAAATTGTGTAATATAAGAGGCCAATTGAAGCTGTTTGTAATATGTTTTGAGGCCCCCTGAATGCAAGAAAAACATTTTTTAGAAAAAAGTCCGCGTGTCTATAAACAGCGTAACTCAAAAGCGAAAAGTCGGTTAAAAACCAAAGTTGGTATTTAAGTTTAATGTCTTTCAAGGATGCGACACGAAGATTTTGAAGAAAATTACTCCACCCTAAACTACCCTTTACATGAAATATTTTTCGAAATTTTTTATTTTCTTGTAAATGGCTCCAACGATTTTGATTAAAATGCCACATAATTAAGATATTTCTATGACAAATGAAATGTATATTTTGAATTTTCTGGCTATAGCCTATGTAGTCTGTTTACTCTGGATGAATTTTGTATAACTGGTAAACCGTAAGAGATAGGCCAAATCTTACTATACAAAAATGTAGATCTTGCTAAAATACAGAATTTACGTCTGAATAAATTTTCTTGTAGGGTGAACCATTTCCGAGATATTCCTTGTTATGTGTGTGAGTTTCGGAAAACTTGTAACTTTCTGTGAAATGGAACATCGTTGCTCATTTTCTATGTTAAGTGTGCAAAGAGAACAGAATCTCAGAGCTTTAAAAGGTTTAACTATCGCTCAAAGCCTACTGTATTCTAATATTCCCTTTGTACCTACAAGGAAATAAGCAATAAGATAATTTGTACAAATGTTTATCTCAACTAACACGAAGAAGATATAGGAATAAGAGTTTGTAAGAATGGTTAGTACATGGAAATGGAAATGAAATGGAACATGGTTATTCATTTTTTAACCGAGCAAAGAGAACAGGATGTCAAAGCTCTAAAAATTTTGACTATAATTCAAAGTCAACTGTATTCCTATATTCCCCTTGTACGTGCAAGGAAATAATAAGATAATTTCTGCAAATGTTGATCTCAACTAACACGAAGAACAAAATGTCTAAGTACTCCTTTGATATGAACGGCTTCATGATCGCAAGGTAAATTCTATCTATCGTATTGCGGACAATTGTGATTTAACCCTTCCTTCTCCTTCCGCCGACCTTTACATCACGTCAAGCGTTACCTCCCCTAATCTCGCAGGCAGCCGAATTTGTTGTGAGGACAAGTACGTTTCGAGTAGCCCATGACCTTGCCATATTTCGCGTAGAAATTAAACTTTGCATGACATTTTAATATTAAATTGTGACTAAATTCATTCAAATTAAGATAAAAAGGCGTTTTCACACAAGTTTGTTTGACAGTGAAATAATAAACAATTTATATTCATTCGTGAATATGCGAGATGACTAAATATTTCACACAAATCTTTTTCAGGGGGGGGGGGGGCTAAACGGCACTTTATTGACAATAATTAGACATATTTGTTACACTGATCATGTAGAATCCCTGGTTAACGTGTGGCCGAAGCAGTACCTTCCACCCTGTATATGCTGGAGCGAAATCAAATATTTCATGGAGAAATTAAAAAACAAAGAACATACGAATGGAAAAGGAACGGAGAGAGCGAAAACATAACTAAGGTACAAAGTCTGAGCGCAAGTAAATTTCGGACCAAGAAATAAAAATAAAATTAAGTGCAGAGAAAGAAAAATATTAAATATAAAAACCATTTTGGTTGTGTAAAACAAATAAAGGTAGGGAGGTGGGTCAAACCGCGGCGCAGAACAGAGCAATGAAAACAAAGGAACGCCTAGCAGTAGCAGGAAGACTTTGCACTCCCAATGTGCAATATATGAACTCTGTCAGTTTATTAAAGCCATTCCCATCTATGTGCCTCTTTATGGGGCTATTTGGGGAGACACCCAGCGTCGCGGCGCCGAGCTATTTCACCTGATGCCCTACCAACATTAAAAACTCGTTACAAGGACCAAATATTTCACTATTTCCGGGATCCGCCAGTTTCATCTTGCGCAGATAAGAACAAGAGATTCGTGTTCAATTTCGCGAATGGATATCTCCGCTCGAGTCTCCCAATAAAATGGATAAAGAAATTGAATGTCGCCATAGCAACGGAACGATTTTCTCTCTCATTTTCTGAAATAAATATCACGGAGTAGAGGTACGCGTGTTTGTCGCTAGGCCCTCCATCCTAACCCTTTCACTAGTGCAATGCAAGACTATTGCATTTCACCCAAAAATTTGATATCGAAATTTCACCGGAAATATGTTTTGAGCCTCCCTGAATCTATAACTCTGATGTGCTGCACTCACATGACTTTCTCTACTCTTGAACTAACCATTCTTACAAACTCTTATTCCTATATCTTCTTCGTGTTAGTTGAGATAAACATTTGTACAAATTATCTTATTGCTTATTTCCTTGTAGGTACAAGGGGAATATTAGAATACAGTAGGCTTTGTGCGATAGTCAAATCTTTTAAAGCTTTGAGATTCTGTTGTCTTTGCACACTTAACATATAAACAAATGAACAACGATGTTCCATTTCACGAAAGTTCTAAGTTTTCCGAAACTCACACACTTAAGGAATATCTCCGAAATGGTTCACCCTACAAAAAATATATTTAGACATAAATTGTATGTTTTAGCGACATCTACATTTTTCTATAGTAACATTTGGTCTATCTCTTACGGTTTACCAGTTATTCAAAAGTCATCCAGAGTAAATGGGACTTCATGGGCTATAGCCAGAAAATTCAAGATAGACGTTTTCACATTTGTCATAAAAATATGTCAAACATATGACATTTTAATCAAAATCGTTAGAGCCATTTTCAAGAAAATCGAAGTTTTCGAAAAATTTTCCATGTAAAGGGTAGTTTAGGGTGGGGCTATTTTCCTCAAAATATTCGTGTCGCATCGTTGAAAGACATTAAACTTAAATGTCAAGTTTGGTTTTTAACCGACTTTTCGTTTTTGAGTTATGCTGTCCACAGACAGACACACACATTTTTTTAAAAATGCTTTTTTAGGATTCAGGGAGTATCAATATATATTTCCGGTTAAATCTGGACATCGAATTTTTGGGTGGAATACAATACTTCCCCTATTTACCAGTACAGAAAGTAAAAAAGAAAGTGTTCTTAATATTGTGGCTTGCAGAGATAAATTTTCTAAAAAATGTCCTTAATTGGTCACCCACTAGCTGGATGACCCTACATTGAGGAAGATCGCTTCAAGCAGTGTGATGTATTGGAGCGAAGAGCAAGTCTATCAGTTCATATGACGTCACACGAGTTATGTAAAACCTTGTTGCCTTGTCAGGTGTAGCGCCCTGGATGACAGTAACAGGGCCAGTACAAGTAGCAGTCTGGTTCTGTTATGAAATTATCTAAGTCCAAATGCTCAACTGCCTTATCAGACCACAACCTAACCTGCAGTCTTCATTACAGATCTCCGAGACATTACATCCCAACATTGATAAAGTGGTTATAGAAAAACGAAACACAAATGTCGGAAAATGTCCACGTAATTTTGTTCTGT